>OX155962.1:27802476-28067476 GCA_944548615.1 Micropterix aruncella
ATTTCGGTTGAAAATCAATTATACCCAGGGTTAGTTCCTATTGGTACCAGACGAGTGGGTATTTCTGCACATGAAACTAAACCAAAATACATACATTTTGTTATTTTTGGAAGTTATTATTAGGTAGTATCTCTTATATGATAATATTCTACATATAAAAGTGAGTCGGAAATTATTTGTTTTTCTTTTTAAGTACTTATTATAGAGGAAAAAAATACGGGATATCCATCGTTATAATCGATGGGAATATCCGAGAGTTTAATATAAAGTATGCTTTTCCTCAGTAACGAAGTCATAAATCAAATACATTTTTACCTCAGTTGTTTTTCCTAGAATAATCTTTTGTAGAAATGAAATTATTTGTAAAAATAATCAACACACATTGTTTTTTAATTATTGTTACTTGGAAAACTATTTTATTTTTTATTAGTGATATGTACAGAATCATCCGTTGGTCACGAAAAAAATAATATTAACTCAACACGAATAAAATCAATCCCTGTCTTAAACTTAAACAATAAATACAACTTGTTTCAGCGATCTTTTCCTCGTCTGAGAAACCAGTTTCATGGCGATCAGAGCACATTTATGGCATTTTAGTTAATATAAACGATATTTTAAATATTATTTTAAATAATATTATATGAAAAGACTAATATATATCTTAGTATAGGAACAGTATACCGTGTGCTGTATGCTCTTCTAGTAAGATAGTCAATATGCATTAAATATAAATCGGTTAAAAAATAGAATGAAAAAAAGTGCATATTTTCTCTCTTTCTTCTTAGTCTCGCTTTTTTTAAGTGTGTCTTTTCTGAAAACAACTGTAATTTCTATAGATTATGAGAAGGCATTTGAAATATTGGCAAACTATATCTCTTGGTGGACTTAAGATATTTAATTTAACCTACAACAGAGCCTAAAGGTAAAGCGATTTTAGAGGGCACCAACACGGATGACAAAGATATATTCTCGATGTTCCTTTAATATTTATTTAGCAAACCATACACAAAGGCGTTTACCTATCAGATTACTGCAAAAGGGAATATTTTATATGGGATTAATACGATTTCATACGCTAATAAAACTAGTTCAATCTCTGTATTTAATCTTAAAATATGGGTTTTATATTGCCGGTGTGACATTTCCAGGGGTCATTGGACACGTTTTCTCAGAGGAGACATTTTACAGACAGACATGTTAGGAGAAACGTGTCCGTTTTGGAGAAAAAAATTGTCTTGGAGAAAAAAAATGTCTTTGTTTTATAAACATATTTGGTTAATTAAGTTATTAATAACTAACTTAATTTGATAATTAAAGAAGTTAAGTTAATTATTAAAAATATATGTAGTTTTTTTCTTAAATTTTAATTTCGTTTTCGTAAGTCGTAATTTTTTTTGTATAATCTAGAATTAAAATAAATGTAAATATCAAGGTAAAATATGAAACTTACTTGTGGTAAAATCCTTCGAAACCGACTAACAGGCATAGCGACCTCATCACTAGGCTTGAAATTATCCATGTCTATTGTATAAATGTTAATTTAATGACTGCTATATCAACACTTCTCAGTTAAATAATATCAAATTGTCTATCTATATTGCTCGTTAACTTGAATTCATTTCGTCACTATTCACCGCTGTCACAAGACTACACGAACACATGTCAGGCTGTCGACTGGCGTTATAAGTATGATAGTTTTTTTTTGTGACAACTCTTAATGTTATCCTGTTAAGGCCATTCGGCTTAATAATATACATATTTTATTTTACGCTAAGTGGGGGGAGGAAACTGTGATGATAATATCTTTTTTTTTAGAGAGAGGTGTGTTTTAGTATTCGTCCGGACCAACTGTTGACACAGTAATTATAATCCGAAATTGAGTTATTAAAATAGCCGTTTTAAACGCTTGCACGGCTTATGTTTTGAAATGGCTGACCGTGTCATATCTTTGTTTCATGGAAACGTAAAATAAGCATTGGGATGTAAGGACTGTACCGCGATGGTCCATAGTTAACTGTTCTCCGTCCTTGTAAGGGAATTATGGATACATCCTTGATTTCGAGACGAAGGAAGTGACCAAAACACCTTTGAGGACAAAAACAGCTAATTCACACTTTCTTTCGCGCTCATACTATGAGTATATTCACAATTCATCACCTGTGAGGATGCTAAAAACACCAATTAACTTTCCTCCTTTGAAACCTGCAACGCTTCAACGTTAACTGTCACCAATTCCCACGAGCCGGCTTTTGCTCTTCATTGAAATTATCTCGAAATGAAGGCAGGAGTCCTCCAATCGGGCACGGTTTTGCAAAGGGCATGCACACTGATATGCTTATTTATTTCCATGTTTAATAGAAGGCAGTACTTGCCTTAACAAGCACGGAATCCATGTTTGTTTGAGGGCATTTTATGTGAAAAGGAATAGGCAAGAAAACTCAATCATTTTTTTAATTTTTTTATTAGAACAACAAGTTTGTCAGGAAAAGATGTAAGAGTATGGTAATGTAAGGCAATGAACTTTCCTACGTTGATAATAACGTAGTTTTATAAAATCAATGTTTTTTGGCAGGCGGCTCAATATCATCAATATTTGATGCAGTATTATAAAGACGTTTTCTTTTCACAGTTTCTGACTTGGCTGATCGTCCTTACTAAATCCTTCCACTGCATGGTAGACCTCTTTCTTTGCGGCGAGCAATCGATGTTGGTTGTACGTGAATTTTTCGAGATCAACGTTGGACATTTTTTTCAACAATAAATGATAGAATAATCGATGGAGTTTGTAGCCTTGACAAATTAGAACCTAAATAGAAGAAATGTCCCGTAAATACGAGACATATGGCAACCCTACCTATCGTATAATTATCAAGTAATAAGTATTGCGTAGGGAGACCACAACTACGATGGCTGGACGACATCAGAAAAGCAGCAGAGACCGACTGGCTGAGGGCAGCAGCTGACAGACAGACATGGAAAAAGAAGGAAGAGGCCTACGTCGAGGAGTGGATCAAACCAGTCTGAGGAAGAAGAAGAATAATAATAAGTATTGCAGTAATAGTAACTCCTCAGATGATCTCTACAAAGAGTTTAATGTGCTGGACGTGCCACAACTTACATGAAAGCTGTGCTCCGTCAGTATCAAACGAATTTAGACAAACATGCTATTCATTTTGACTTTCCCGAAGGCAGACCTATTTTGAGCAGATACATTTTGAATGCATATTCCCCAGGATATTCAATTGGCTAATCGGAGAACTAAAATTACATTTGCCTTTTTTTCAAAACTAAAATTGATTCCTGGTTGAAACATATCCACAAAATAAAACATTTACTGGCAAAATATCCACAAATTGATATATCCAGACAGTTTCTAATATTAAATATTATCATCGACTACTCATATTTTTATCCTTGACTATTCTTATGACTATTTATTATTATTTAATTGTGGTTGCTATTATTTAAAATTGTATTTAACTTAAAAAGATTATCTATTTTCCGTATTCTTATTTTAAATGATTTCTACTGTGATTATTCGTTAGTTATTATTAGTTATAAATTATTTGTAATAGTTTTGGTATTATTGGAGTTTTTTAAGTTGTTGAATATATGTATATACAAAACTATAGGGAGCTCGCTGGCTTGAACAAGTCCTGGCACTTAGTTGGGCGACAACGAATGCTCATATCGGCCGTATTAATTTAAAAAAATATATATGAATAAATTTAAATAAACATAAATTGATATGAATTTTAGTGAGACATATCCTTGTAAATGTGTTAATTAATGAATTCAATAAATAAATAAATGTAGTATGAAATAAATATGAAATGAAATAAAATGTACCTTAGTATGAAATAAATATGAAATGATTGGAGCAACCACAGTAAGAAACAAAAGTGGACTAGAAAGTAGACTATATATAAAAAAGATATAATTTAATTATTAGGTAGTTAAAGCGCGGCGCGAGAAAAAAATATTAAAAAAATATGAAAATAACAATTTACAACAAAATCTTTATTGTTATTCCTATAACTAGATTTTGTCCAGCTATCTATGATACATTTTACGTCTACAGATACATAGCTCTCTTTATTTCATTGATTATAGAGCCGTTTCCATTGGCGAAGTCAGCCTGTATATCCTCGTTTCTCCGGTTCTCAGTTTCTGGCAGAGCGAAGAAGAGATAAATTAAACCAATGAAGCTTATTACTCCGTAGAGGAAGAAGGCCCGTAAATGTGTAACGAGCCCTCAACGTTAATGTAAGTTTTCGTGATGATGAAGTTCATGGTGTACGACAGGGCAGCGAGTATTCCGCAGCAATTCGCGCGACTTCTAAAATAAATACGAGATTAAAAAAGTAACAAAGTAACGATGAGATATGTAAATTAATAAATGTGTAAATAAAATAAGGTCGTAATAAAAGGTGTAAATAAAATAAATATGAGATATAATGAGATAAAAAACGAGTGGAGGTAAATCCCTGATAATCTTAACTTCATTCGAGCAACGTTACTTTTACTCATTAGCTCAAGGGTTTTTTTATAATACGAGTAATATATATATATATATATATATATATATATATATATATATATATTATATATATATATATATATATATATATATATATATATATATATATATATATATATAATATATATATATATATATATATATATATATATATATATATATATATATATATATATATATATATATATATATATATATATATATATATATATATATATATATATATATATATATATATATATATATATATATATATATATATTCGTTTAAAGGATGACACTTTGATGAAAAAATAAAAATAATAAAAGCCACTTACATAGCTGGAAGGTTTTCCCGGACTGGACTGGGAAATGCTTATTGTTTAAACGAGATGTATTTTTGGATGAGTACCACTTTCGACGGTACACTGTAGGTTTAATGGGATCCCTTTATCGCTAGCGAACGATCACCCTTCATCCACATCTCAAAAACAAAGCGTATCCTTTTGCAAACCAAAATAAAATGTCTTTATTAAAGACAAATTTAAGCAAAAACAATGAAAAAAATCACAATCAATCGTCTCTTAAATGCGGAATGACATTTCGAAAATTCGATTTGAAATTCGAATATATCCACTCTTTTAAAGGACGATATAAGATTGCTGGGCTCGCTATCAGCCAGCTATTAAATGAAAATAAAAATAAAATACTTCATTTGCTCGTTCCCATGAAATAAGATATAAATCGTAATTTCTGGTCGAGAAGTTTATACTTAAGGCTATATGATATTTACAAGAGTTCAAAACATAAGATAAAATTGTATAATATTGTTAATATTTGATTGGTTTTTTGTAAAATCTTTTTTTAAAGAATTCGTTTAAAGGATGACACTTTGATGAAAAAATAAAAATAATAAAAGCCACTTACATAGCTGGAAGGTTTTCCCGGACTGGACTGGGAAATGCTTATTGTTTAAACGAGATGTATTTTTGGATGAGTACCACTTTCGACGGTACACTGTAGGTTTAATGGGATCCCTTTATCGCTAGCGAACGATCACCCTTCATCCACATCTCAAAAACAAAGCGTATCCTTTTGCAAACCAAAATAAAATGTCTTTATTAAAGACAAATTTAAACAAAAACAATGAAAAAAATCACAATCAATCGTCTCTTAAATGCGGAATGACATTTCGAAAATTCGATTTGAAATTCGAATATATCCACTCTTTTAAAGGACGATATAAGATTGCTGGGCTCGCTATCAGCCAGCTATTAAATGAAAATAAAAATAAAATACTTCATTTGCTCGTTCCCATGAAATAAGATATAAATCGTAATTTCTGGTCGAGAAGTTTATACTTAAGGCTATATGATATTTACAAGAGTTCAAAACATAAGATAAAATTGTATAATATTGTTAATATTTGATTGGTTTTTTGTAAAATCTTTTTTTAAAGAATTCGTTTAAAGGATGACACTTTGATGAAAAAATAAAAATAATAAAAGCCACTTACATAGCTGGAAGGTTTTCCCGGACTGGACTGGGAAATGCTTATTGTTTAAACGAGATGTATTTTTGGATGAGTACCACTTTCGACGGTACACTGTAGGTTTAATGGGATCCCTTTATCGCTAGCGAACGATCACCCTTCATCCACATCTCAAAAACAAAGCGTATCCTTTTGCAAACCAAAATAAAATGTCTTTATTAAAGACAAATTTAAGCAAAAACAATGAAAAAAATCACAATCAATCGTCTCTTAAATGCGGAATGACATTTCGAAAATTCGATTTGAAATTCGAATATATCCACTCTTTTAAAGGACGATATAAGATTGCTGGGCTCGCTATCAGCCAGCTATTAAATGAAAATAAAAATAAAATACTTCATTTGCTCGTTCCCATGAAATAAAATAAGATATAAATCGTAATTTCTGGTCGAGAAGTTTATACTTAAGGCTATATGATATTTACAAGAGTTCAAAACATAAGATAAAATTGTATAATATTGTTAATATTTGATTGGTTTTTTGTAAAATCTTTTTTTAAAGAATTCGTTTAAAGGATGACACTTTGATGAAAAAATAAAAATAATAAAAGCCACTTACATAGCTGGAAGGTTTTCCCGGACTGGACTGGGAAATGCTTATTGTTTAAACGAGATGTATTTTTGGATGAGTACCACTTTCGACGGTACACTGTAGGTTTAATGGGATCCCTTTATCGCTAGCGAACGATCACCCTTCATCCACATCTCAAAAACAAAGCGTATCCTTTTGCAAACCAAAATAAAATGTCTTTATTAAAGACAAATTTAAGCAAAAAACAATGAAAAAAAATCACAATCAATCGTCTCTTAAATACGGAATGACATTTCGAAAATTCGATTTGAAATTCGAATATATCCACTCTTTTAAAGGGACGATTTAAGATTGCTGGGCTCGCTATCAGCCAGCTATTAAATGAAAATAAAAATAAAATACTTCATTTGCTCGTTCCCATGAAATAAGATATAAATCGTAATTTCTGGTCGAGAAGTTTATACTTAAGGCTATATGATATTTACAAGAGTTCAAAACATAAGATAAAATTGTATAATATTGTTAATATTTGATTGGTTTTTTTGTAAAATCTTTTTTAAAGAATTCGTTTAAAGGATGACACTTTGATGAAAAAATAAAAATAATAAAAGCCACTTACATAGCTGGAAGGTTTTCCCCGGACTGGACTGGGAAATGCTTATTGTTTAAACGAGATGTATTTTTGGATGAGTACCACTTTCGACGGTACACTGTAGGTTTAATGGGATCCCTTTATCGCTAGCGAACGATCACCCTTCATCCACATCTCAAAAACAAAGCGTATCCTTTTGCAAACCAAAATAAAATGTCTTTATTAAAGACAAATTTAAGCAAAAACAATGAAAAAAATCACAATCAATCGTCTCTTAAATGCGGAATGACATTTCGAAAATTCGATTTGAAATTCGAATATATCCACTCTTTTAAAGGACGATATAAGATTGCTGGGCTCGCTATCAGCCAGCTATTAAATGAAAATAAAAATAAAATACTTCATTTGCTCGTTCCCATGAAATAAGATATAAATCGTAATTTCTGGTCGAGAAGTTTATACTTAAGGCTATATGATATTTACAAGAGTTCAAAACATAAGATAAAATTGTATAATATTGTTAATATTTGATTGGTTTTTTGTAAAATCTTTTTTTTAAAGAATTCGTTTAAAGGATGACACTTTGATGAAAAAATAAAAATAATAAAAGCCACTTACATAGCTGGAAGGTTTTCCCGGACTGGACTGGGAAATGCTTATTGTTTAAACGAGATGTATTTTTGGATGAGTACCACTTTCGACGGTACACTGTAGGTTTAATGGGATCCCTTTATCGCTAGCGAACGATCACCCTTCATCCACATCTCAAAAACAAAGCGTATCCTTTTGCAAACCAAAATAAAATGTCTTTATTAAAGACAAATTTAAGCAAAAACAATGAAAAAAATCACAATCAATCGTCTCTTAAATGCGGAATGACATTTCGAAAATTCGATTTGAAATTCGAATATATCCACTCTTTTAAAGGACGATATAAGATTGCTGGGCTCGCTATCAGCCAGCTATTAAATGAAAATAAAAATAAAATACTTCATTTGCTCGTTCCCATGAAATAAGATATAAATCGTAATTTCTGGTCGAGAAGTTTATACTTAAGGCTATATGATATTTACAAGAGTTCAAAACATAAGATAAAATTGTATAATATTGTTAATATAGGTATATATTTATATATATATAGGTATATATATATATATATATACCTATATATATATATATATATATATATATATATATATATATATATATATATATATATATATATATATATATATATATATATATATATATATATATATATATATATATATATATATATATATATATATATATATATATATATATATATATATATATATATATATATATATATATATATATATATATATATATATATATATATATATATATATATATATATATATATATATATATATATATATATATATATATATATATATATATATAAATATATATATATATATATATATCTATTCAAAATAAAATTAACATAGTAGAATTTAAGATATCACTAAAAAGTGCTTGATTGATAAAGGACCACTCTATGCCAAAACCGAACTTATCTCAACCTTTGATTACGTAAAATAAAAAATAAAAACAAGGTAGTGTCACCCCAAGACTTTCCCGGAAAGCAGACAAACCAACCCCCGATCCCCAGCGCTAACCCCCCTTAACCTCTTAAAAGCCCCTCTTAACCTCTTTCAACCCCCTTCCCCCCTCCCCGATAGTGATTGTGTCAAGTGATTGTGATCGCAAACGTAGTATATTTGTAGTTTTTTTTATAGTATTTCCGTGGTATCTAAATGGTTTTTTTCCAATACGATATAGTATTTCCTAAGTAAGGTGGAAAATCATTTTTTGTATCTCGCTTGTATATTCTAACCAAAATTTCACAATGTGATTTCAACCAACAACGTATCTACCTACGGTAAAGTGGCCCTTAGTTACTCTTGGCAAAAAAAAATTGCATTTTTCCGTTTTTTTTCTCTTCTCCCTCCTTGTTTGGTGCCATTGCAAAAAACTGTATATAATTTCAGTTGAATCGGATAAAGGGAAGGGCAGCTCCAAAAGCCTTACAAATCTAAACATTCATAATATTAATTATATGCAAAAAAGTTTCGATTATTTCTGACTTTGAGAGTTTGTTTCATGATCAATACAATGCCATTTTTGTTTTTTTATTGTTACTTATTTCAGAATTTTTTGAATTAAAAAATATATATTTTTGTCTGAAGGTACAACGCACGAGGTTTGTACTTTGGATAATGCATGGACTATGGAAAACATATTTGAAATAGATGTAAATGAAGAGAATAAAAGGAAAAACTATCTTATTTAATATAAAAAAATGATATAGTAATATTTATTGATCATATTTAGAAATTTCAGAGAGTTCATAGAATCATCGAAATCATTTAATTTATAGCAGTTTTGACATACAAATAAGTCTTCTTCGTTTCTTTCAGGGATGTGTTTTCTCTGCAATTTTTGGACATATGATGGGTGGAAGGGTTTTCTACAAATACTGCAGAAAAGGCTATGCATCTTGATGACATGTTTTTTGCAAGTATTTCATCTGCATCATTGAATATGATTTTGATTTTGCTCGTGCTGGATCCCTTAGAATGTTCTTGTTAATTAGGGATATACAGGTGAGTTTTTAATTAGCGACATCCTCGATGTGGGTGAATCGGTATAAGCAAATAATCACCTTTATTAAAAAAAAATGAGATAATCAAGATTAATTTTTTTTTTTTTTTTGGTCAATTTGAATAACGTGACTGATAAATTAAAGTTTGAGAAGCGTTCTATCTAGCAATAGATAAAATATCGCGAATTAGCAATATTCACGACATTTTACCTACCGCTAGATGGCGCAACGTTATCACCCCTTTTTGTACTATTTATCAAAACAATACATTTTTAAAATTTTCAAAAAATAAAACATTTGGTTAAAAAAATGTTTATTTTTTTCAAAAAAAAAAATTCAAAAGTGCTTATTTGCTCGTACTGATTCACCCACTTCAAGGATGTCACTAATTAAAAACTCATCCTGTATTTTGTTACTTTTGGACGCTTTACTGGCTTGTTTTATTAATTGCTTCGTTGAGGATATTTTTTTCTCGGAAGTGTCGATTAAAAATTCTGTTTCTTCCGATTTTCCTCCCTCATGTAATTTTTAAGCGACGCCCGAAGGAAAGGACATATTAGCTCAGGTGTTATAACTGATTAGACACGAACTGCAATTTGGGATGTTCTCGTACCCGATCTAGATTAGTCTTTGAACACGTCCGAAGGTACATGGCAGAGACTGTCCGAGAGTACAAGCTTTTGCCTATTTTGCTAAAATTCGAAAACTTAGTTGAATATTTTTTTTAAATCGGTGACAGAAGTAAGCATTTTATATATTGAAGTTGTTATATACCCAAAACAATGTTAGAAAGTTTTGATACAATTAAATCAAAGTATACCAGTTAAGAAAAAAACTACTGTATGAAGTACTACTGTGAAAGAAAAAAACTACTGTGAAGGTACATGCGTACGAAGGTACACGACTTGCTCCTAAATATTTATATTTTTATTTAATTATATATAAAATTTATATGTGAGGTTATGGACCTTAGTATATTAGCGATATATTTGTGTGTAAATGTATATATCATAATTATTTTGAACGAACTTCAAAAAAAGGAGGAGGTTATCAATTCGGTTGTATCTTTTTTTTAATGTTTGTGACCTCAAAACTCCGTCATTTATGAACCGATTTGTAAAATTCTTTTTAAGCTATTTATTGCATAGCTTTTATCGCGGGCAGGCCAGCGCGGCGACCGAATGAAGAAATTTATTAACGAATATTAATGATTTTAAACTGATAATTACATATAAACGAGTACTGCTTACGATTCGAAAAAAATATATTTTAAACAAGAACATTTTTCTAATATTCTTAGCTTTAAATATTTTAGATTTTGTTTATATTACATAGTGTAATTAATTTGTGAAATTAGGTCTAACCGAACACAAAAACGACTACTACGCAAATACTATCTGGCGTATTATTATGAAACCTGCACCATTTTAAAGATAATTTAATTATCTATATTTTTATGTACGATTTTTTCGAATAGTACTTTTTCCGAATAATATCCGTTTTTTTTGCTTTATCGAATAAAAAATTCGTGCGCGGCGCTCTATCGGAAGACGTTAAAATTATTCCGAATCATTTGCTTCCGCAACCGCAAATGATTCGGAATAATTTCAACGTTTTCCGATAGAGCGCAGTTATCTGATATCAGAAAAAATTAAATAAATAAAATTAATAAATAATTATAATTGCATAAGTTGTTAAAAAAAATGCTATGCAATAGCTTTACCGCGGCAGTCCCCGAGTGCCACACGTATTTTTTTTTTATTTGAAAGGATATAGGTACCTACTCCAGATTGGTCCTATTTTGATCAAAATAGTGTTCTGATGATGTGATCCATGCAGAATTGAGGGAACTCCTCAAATAATATTATAGGAAGCTGAAAATTTACATGTTGGTTCAGTTGCGATGGCATTTTTTATGGTAAGCATGACCTGATTCTACAACTTGCGGTGTCAACTACAACTTGCGGTGTCAACTACAACGGGCGAGCCCGTCACCACAGGACGTTTTAACGATTTTCTCGTTCTGTCGCCCTGCAGTGAACGTAGAAGACTTTGGGCAGAACAATCCAACGTCCATCTACGTCACAACCCGCAAGAAGCCAACGCCTTTACCGCGAGATAGCCAGTAATGTTACCTGGCGGGCCGACCCTCGCGCCCTTGCTTCCAATTGTGACCAGATTTCTCCGGTCTCTCGATTGGTTCCGAGTTCGAGGTCGCTTGCGCGGTCCACTCCCTTACGAAGCGGTGAAACGGTGTGCGCCGAATCTATCGCGGACCAAGGCGTCCTTTGCCCGACTCTGAACCGGGATCGGATGGCCAATGGTCATTTCAAGAGCAGTCGCCGTAAGGTAGGCAACCACCCCCGCTCTATATAGGAAACAATACAGTTCCCGGACTCCCCCGACTGTTAGTCGGAGAGCACAGTCGATTGGCTTGCGCCGCTCGGTGCGCAGACCGTCCAGGAGCGCCAGAGGTTTGATTCCCAGGGGAGACTGGTTGACCCAGTGTCCTACCCAGGTTCGCACCCCATGCGTGGAGGCCATCGGATGGGTGTTGACCCGTGAGTGTGACCGACCCTGAACACATGGGTCATCGTGGCCACCTCATCATGGGCCCATTAGCTCCCTGATTCTACAACCAGGCTTGGCTCCCGACGAGGGTACTCCTCAAAGGCCAACAGCACAGACACGAAATTTTATATACGCATTAAGTTATGATAGCCCGTTCTAAGTTTCACTAAAATACAACCCAATTGATAACCTCCTTTTTGAAGTCGCTTAAAAATATAATAAGGCGTGATATTGATGCAGTTTATGCATGGAGCCAAGATGGTAGCTTCCATTATTCAACTAATGGTATGATTCAGTGTATTCAGATGGAAAAATTCAGTGTGTGTGGAAGTATAATTTAAGTGTGAATGTTTACAACTTTTTTTTATATAACCGAACCAGCTCGCGAAAAAGCAATATCCTAATTGAAATATCAGTATTCCGGGGGCTTTTTACTCAATTAAGTATGCGAAGACACATTGGCTATGGATTTAATTTGTTTCTCCTTCACGATTTATTATAACGTTTACCGAATATATACTTCTGCTGTCAATATCATTGTTCATAATAAATGACAATAGTAAATAAATAATAAATGATAATATTATACCAATACATGTTACTCACTTGTATGGCAATATTTCTGAAAGTATAGTCCAAGAAATCGGTTCGATGCCCATTGATCCACACAGCACTAAAACCATAAATAGTACCAGCGGAGAATATGAAACCTTTGCAGATGAAAAGGTTTCGGTATATGAGCTAATGTCATGTGGTATGAAGCAGTAAGCATATACGGCTAATAATACTGTCGATGTGCTTGTGAAAGCCTTACAAGACAAGACGAGAGGTCGTTTGCCAGTGACCTTTATAAGAAGCATGCAGGTTATTGCTCCAACGATAGAGACTATTCCAACGCCGACCTGGAAGAAACAAAAGAATATATTAAAAGATATTGATGTAAACAGAATGGTTATCAGATTAAATTATGTATAAATAGTCAAATACTGTACAGAAACTGTACAGAAGTAGGGCATTAAATGAAAAACCTTTTTAAGCTATTGCATAGCTTTTATCGCGGGCCTAGGCCAGCGCGGCGACCGAATGAAGAAATTTCTTAACGAAAATTAATGATTTTAAACTGATAATTTCGTCTAAACGAGTACTGCTTACGATTCGATGAAAATATATGTTAAACAAGAACATTTTCCTAATATTCTTAGCTTTGAATATTTTAGATTTTGTTTATATTACATAGTGTAATTAATTTGTGAAATTAGGTCTAACCGAACACAAAAACGACTACTACGCAAATACTATCTGGCGTATTATTATGAAACCTGCACCATTTTAAAGATAATTTAATTATCTATCTTTCTATCTACGATTTTTTCGAATAATCCGTTTTTTTTGCTACATCGAATAAAAAATTCGTGCGCGGCGCTCTATCGGAAGACGTTTAAATTATTCCGAATCATTTGCTTCAGCAGCCGCAAATGATTCGAAATAATTTTAACGTTTTCCGATAGAGCGCAGTTATCTGATTTCAGAAAAAATAAAATAAATAAAATAAATAAATAATTATAATTGCATAAGTTGTTAAAAATGCTATGCAATAGCTTTACCGCGGCAGTCTCCGAGTGCCACACGTACTTTTTTAATTCTTTATAATAACTTCATATTAGACCAAACCTAGATCTAGGTTTTGGCTGAAGGGATTTTATTAAAGCGAGAAATAAAGAGTTTTTAATAATGTTATTATGAAAACTAAACATATAATATTGCGAATTGAGGGTACGTTCATGTATTTTTTTTACATTTGGGTCATTTTTATAACAGACCCATTTTGGAATCATTTTCAGACGACGGGATTTGAAAATTGTTTCCACAACAATTTAATGTTTAATATTTTGTTACTAGTAAAAAAGACTTGTTGTACGATACAATACTGAATACAGTATCCAGTACCAGATTTATACTTTCCTTGAGTATCGGCCACTACCCCCATGCATACCTATCTTCTTTGTCTTAATTAGTCATTTTACCTATCTAAGTGGGTGACTATTGAATTCAATTGAAGGCAAATAAATTAATGAATTAGTCATAAAGTAAAAGTGTAATGAATCAAGAATACCATTTTACACGACTGCCCAACAAAAAACGAGTGTAATGTGTTCAGGGATCATCTATGTATGTTTTACTTTTCTTTATTCCACCATAACTTCTTAAGGCAAAACTGATTTAGAAGTGTATGGTGTTGATAGAATCGTTATGTCATCTTGAGTGTTATAGGTTACCAAATATCAAGGAAGTAGATGTCTATATGTCAAAATGTCCAAATGTCAATAAATTAACATAAATATGTCGTGTCTAGTGTCAAATGGACGGTCTGACTGAGTACATTCGGGAAATATCTATCTATATGGATAAATACATTCACTTTCTGTAATGGCAGTTGTATTTTTTATTTTTTAATATATTTACTTGTTAACGGTATTTTAAATTGGCGAAATTATCTATATATCGCCATAGTTTATGGTGTTAATTGTCTTTGCCTTTATATATATGAATGAAAATAAAATGTAACTAATTAGTTCGGCAACAAACAAATAACTTTTAAAATGTTAATTTTCCTTGGGATATATGTTCAGCTACTAGCTCCAAGATGGTTGCGAATCGGCTCGGTACAAATTGTGAAATTTTGTCGATTTTACACGTAAAACATAACTAACAAAAGATAAGAGATTTACTGTAGGTACTATAGGGACTATATTCATTTACCTAACTGAGATTAAACACTTAATATATAGAAAACTTTATCCACAAGTGACGTGCTTGAGTATAACGTTCACAATCGCGGACGAACTTGACGGTTTCTACCATACTAAAGCGAGCGTCCTCGGAAAACTGCCGCCCCTAGCCCCTATCCCGCGGCCTATTGATAAATCCAGCACCGACAGCGATTTTTACAAACTATCAAAATCTAGACCGGAACAAATTGTATCAGATAAAAAATCTATAACATACCATAGCCCAATCTGCACCGTACGCAACATTGAAAACCTTGAAAATATTCACCAAATTTGGTTTGACAGCAGATAAGCTTGTTGACGCGCTAAAGAAGAAGAAAAAGAAAGAGATAGTAAACGGGATGAGCGTCTCATTTTTCTTGAAGCTTTTGAGATTCGCTTTAAATCTGTAAACAGAAACAAAACAGTTCTTAGTTATCTTAGCATGGAGGTAATAAATACAGTGCGCACTAAAAGTTGCATTAAATGCACCAGTGAAGATCTTCTTCGAAGAAGGGGTTCTTCGGTTGAATTAAAAAAAACTAACCTTAGGAGTTCATATTGTGAGAGGATGCAAAGTTACGACGAGTGAAAGAGGCTATAATGTTCTAAATTTAAAAATGCATTGAGAGCGTGCGACAGATTCCAGACACGGAATAACGGATCTATATCTCCTCGTGTAACATGATCTCCTGATACTTCGAATCGGGCTTGAAGTATATATTGACTAATTTTAAAGGGGTAGATAGGATGTCACATGCCTTATTTGATTTGTCATTTTATTTTCCCGGCCCACAAGAGGACCGAGGACGACGAGGAGGAGGGTTTTTTCCGAGATGAAAACGGAAATATACATTTTGAGATCCCCTGAGACGATTAAGACGATATATAGACGGAAGGCTGTCTGTATGTCTGTATCCGTGTGTCTGTGTGTCTCCACGATAGCGCCCAAACGCTTAATCCGATCGAGCTGAAATTCGGCAAGCAGGTATCATTTGGTAATGGCAAGAATTAAACAAAAGGTTGTGGTTAAAATCGGGCCACGCATTAAAATCGGGGCTCACTAGTCTCTCACTCTCACTCTCAAAAGTTTGGTCTCGCTCAAAATATGAGACTTAGAGACTTGATTTTGATATGGAATATCTCATATACAAGCTACACGAATAATATTTAAATTCTGCCATACATTGTAATCAAATATTAACGACATCTGATGGCGCTTAGCCGAGATACGAATCGCGCCGGACGACTGAGGCGGCAAACGCCTCCCGCCCGCGCGCTCCGCAACCGTGAGGCGCCGGTCAACCGGGTTCATCCGCCGGCCGGCAGAGGGTGCTCATTGATTTTGTTTATGAAATTGAAGATATTCCGATTTAATATACATAAGAAATCAGTTCTTGGCTACTTGCCAGGAAAGTCTTGGGGTGACATAACCGTTTTTTTTAGTTTAAATTATTTACATACCTTTTCCATTTGTTGATTTTCCGATTTTCAACTTTGCGTATATTTATTGGCATGCTTTCAGCTGCTGTATTTTTTTGATATTCATTGTAATCTATTAACTCAGTGAATTCTTTTCTGACAGCTGAAGGATCGACCCATCCTCTAAGCCAGGCTAACGATTGTAATGCCTCTTTGTCGCGACCTTTGGATAATAGCCATATTGGGGATTCTGGTACCTGAAAAAAACCTTTACGCTTATTTATACTATTTTGGTGAATATTTCTTTTCCGGCCCACCAACCGACCAGAAGGGAAAATATTGTGAACGCGCTATGAACAATTTCTACATAGAGATGGAAACATCCACTTTTAGCCCGATTAAGACCATTTCCATATGGAAAACAGTCTGTGTGTGTCTATTGTGTTTGTGTGTCTATTATGTGTGTGTCTATTGTGTGTGTGTCTGTTTGTATTTCTTCAAGATAGCGCCCAAACACTTCATTCGATTAGGTAGAAATTTGGTATGCAGGTATCATTAAATAATGCCTGACAATATTTCAACTGTTGAAATATTGTGATTGAAATCGGTCCACCAGGGGGGGGGGGGGCTATCTCGAAGAAATACAAACAACTAGTCATATATGCTAGGAATATTGGCCTTGTTGGGCCAAAATCAGATTTTGAAATTTTATTTGGAATATCTCATATAAAAGCTGCACTAACAATATTTAAATTCTGCTATATTTTAATCAAATATTAACGACAAGCCTCCCAAGGCTAACCGAGAAACGAACCCCGCGCCGTCTGAGGTGATTGAAACGGGACCCAACCAGGTTCTTCCTCCGGCCGAGAGAGGGCGCTCATCGATTTTAGTTATGAAATTAATATTCAGGTAAAATTAGTCCTTGGCCACTTGCCGGGAAAGTCTTGGGGTGATAAAATCGTTTTTTTAAAGATTCATATGATATTAACATTGATTCTATATCTATTTATCCAAAAGTTCCGTGTCAGGAATGAATGACAATGGCATTTCATAATCTAATTAAATCTAGTATAAAAACATCTATTTAAATCTGGTATTTACCATAAATGAAACTAAAATTGTGGCAATCGGTATACTAAGACAGACTGCGGCGGCTGTTCTCCATGGCAAAAACGTACCGAGACAATAAACTCCAAATACTCCAATAGTTGAGAAAAGTTGAGCGGTTGATATTAAAACTCCTCGGACTGATGGTTCACTAAAATGTTTTAAAAAAAGACGGTTTTTATAATTACATTAAATACGAGTATATAATTATAATTAAATAGATAAGTGTTCGAGAACACTTCAAGGCCTAGTCTGGAGATCACGTCGCCCGACGTAATGCAGCTGCGTTTTGTCGCAATGACGCAATGACGCAATACCGCAAGGATTTTCAGGAATCCGGTATGGAGATCGTGTCGAACACGAAATGTGTAGACTTTGCAGTCTCTATTCAAAATAATAAATATAGGGGCGTAGAGTTTTGTCGATGAAACGTGAGTGTCTTTAAGTTACGATCATAAACTTTCGTTTCATGATTTGTTTGAAAAATATAAGCACTTATTTATAAATGTTTCTAAGTAAATTCCTCAATAAGAAACCAATTTATAATTTAGAATCAAAAAAGTTGCTCATTGCCCTGGACATTCAGGCTCTAAACTGATTTCAAAAACTTTCAAGCGCGATTACTCTTACAATGTAAGCGGTGAGTGTGTTTTATTTTAATTTAATTATATTGACTGGTTAATTCTCTAGCGTCGCGCTTAGCCACATTTTTTTTATTTAGGCCCTAAATTAATTACAATTAATAAAAACGTAAAAGCGCTCTGAGAGTTACGCTAAATATGCTTCACTATTAACATCCTTAAACACTGCGGAAATATAATTTTACTGTGATAGCGCTGCGATCGAACACTTAGTGTCCCCCTGCTCGCCGGCACATACGCACGTGGAATCTGTGCCTGACGCTTCATCAACGCCGGATTTTTTAGTCAAACCCTACAGCAGTGACCCCGCATATTTATTCGCGGGTGCGCCCATTTCAGATATTTTTGCAGGTAGTATGTCGCCGTAATTTTTGCTGATTAAACAAAAGGAAGGGCATTGAAACACCACGGGGCAATGAATGTGCAGGAGCACTGACCAAAGGTAGTATAAATTCTGGGTACTAACATTTTATTGTCTTTGGAATACCTTGTTAATATGGTATTTTGAGAGAAATTATTTTTCTGATTAAACTAAGTATATGACAGTGTGGCTTTTAAATATAAAGGCTTTTTAAATATAATGTGCAAAATTTGAATTTTGTGGCATTTTTTCTCGTGCAAGTGGCAACTCTGAAATTTGAGAGCTGTCAATGATTGTTTCGATTATTAAAAATAGAGCGCTACACAAAAGAAGAACGCGCTATTAATGGAAAACCCATTACATTTTGTACAAAAATGTAATTACAAAAATGTAATGGGTTTTCACAATGATAATGCTTCCTTCTTTTGTGTAGCTCTCCATTTTTAATAATCGGAACAATCATAGGTGACTGCTGTCAAATGTCAGAGTTGCCACTTGCACGAGAAAAAAATACCTCAAAATTTAAATAGTGCTTTCTTTTTGAGTCACCTGTAGTTGCCTAGTATCCAAAACATTATACTCGTTGTTGTAGAGATCGTGTGTAAAAGATCTTCCGAAGGATAACGATACGGTTTTCGTATGAGAATCTTTAAAATAGACTTTTGAACAATTTTTTGGGCACAAGTAAAAAGTACAACTCACCATATCTCACCTAAATATGAGATCGAAGGAACCTCCATCAGGCCTGTGCCGATCCCCAATAAACAATTAGCTGCGAGTAACGTCGTTAAATCTTGCGTACGCCATAGCAATATCCACGCAATTATGTGTGGTACGTTTGCGATTATAAGTGCCTTTTTCCTACCAAAAGCATCCGTTATGGTCCCGCTTATTAGGCTTCCTAGAGGCTGGCCTAAGAACACTAGACTTCCTGAAATTAAGACAGGTACACGCCAGTAATAATAACTAGCATATTATTCAACGCATAATCATTGATTATATAGGGTTGCTCAATGCCGTACTATATTTTGGCAGCTAGGATTTTATTACAAAACCCAAAATAGCGGATACGAGACTTTGCCATGGAAGCGACGTTATTATAGATGGCCTAATAAATTGCTCTTAGTTTCGCCGGACAATCCTATCAGCGCCTACTGCAAATCTCCAGCACAAAAGGTTTACCAAAACTTACTACGTCTTTCAGCAATCTAATACTCTATATAATCAATAATATGTGTCTTACCAGCCCACGATAACTCATTTTCCGAAACTGGGAAAATGTTTTGATCTGAGGTCAAAACGCCTAGTTCTATGGTCGGAAAACTAGTTGCTGCTCCTAGGCCTAAAAGGAGCATGTTATTAGCCGTTCCCGCCAAAACCTAATAAAATAAAACAACAATAGAATGGGTATGTAGTTATGATATTCGTTTTAACACGCACATCGTACACTATTTTTTACTACAGCCATTATGAAAATAAAGAAAAAATATTTTTAGTTTAAACGGTTCAGGTAAATAATTGCCTACCACTAAACATAAAAGACATTAAAATTTCATATACATTTAAAAATAGTTTGAGTGCCTACCTCATTGTACAAATGTAGATGTTGAACACCTTATTAGATGATTGAATCTTTATAATAAGATCATAATAGTATATGTAGTAATATAAATTGGTGATGTCTAAATATAATTTTATTTTTGTGAATTTATTTTGTATATTATTAATACATATATAAATATATATTAATTTTTATCGTGTTTTAAAATAAAATAATAACTTATTGACAATTTCGAAGACATTTTCTTACGAATTTTTAATTAGGTAATTAATATATTTCTATTACATTAAGTAGGATTATGTGTATTGTATAAATATAATATTATTCATTTCTTAGGATAATTAAAATAAATTGTCTAGCTTGGAACAGGCGGTAGCCTGGTTAGGTTAAGACTTTTGAATATTGAATCTACTCATAATTTGAACTCAATAAATAATTTGTAGTTTGTAATTTGTAAAAAAATATACCCTACATATACCACAATATATAGTGCCACGGGCCTAGCTATAGCTTTCACATGGGGGGGGGGGGGTCCGCGGGTACGAAAATGTACAAAGATAAACTAGTTATTGGCCGGACTTCACGCCGAAAAAAGCAAAATTCTAAACTCTAATCTCAGTTATTTAAAAATTACATAAACATTAAAATACACGCAAGTTAATCGCAGACAAATGATAGTTACTTTAAGTACCTACCTTTATATAAAATAAGTAAATAATGTCGGTATAGCATTTATTTATGACATTATATTCTAGGTACTTATTATTATAAACAAGAACGTTTTTGAGGATGTATGGATGCGCTTTCACGCAACACTTTAAAAATTTTAAAGTACTTATAACATTTAGCCTTTTACGCCTTATGGCCAACATATTTATAATTTCGTTAGGATCCAGCTGGACCGCTATATCACGATGAACACTCATCAATGCAAACCCAGTCAGTCGTTCATCTCCCGTGCTATTTCTCAAGTAGTTTTTCAACCTCTTTAAGGTTGAAAAACACCTTTCTGGGGTTGCTGTGGACACTGGGAGTGTGGCCAAAATAGTGAGCAGCATTTTTATTCTAGGAAAGAACTGATTCTCGCACTGGTCAAGAGTTTCTAGTGCGGTGGATGGTTTTTCCGTGATAGATTTCCAATGAGTCTGCCATATTTCATATTCAATTGGAAAAGTATTCGCTTTAGTCTGTACCAAAAATAATAGCACAATTTTTTTAAGGCTTTCTTTTATCTTAGAGTCATCATTGGTCTTTTCAGGTAGAATCATTTGAATCCCTTCGATTGTCTCTTCATGTGGCTTAAAGCGTGCATCAGGTTCTGTAACCACATGGTCAATGAAAGGGTAAAATACATTTCTACGGTAATATATTTCGGCAGTTTCTCCTGGAGCATTGCTGCGCTGGGTATGCCTTCCAGTCGTTCTTGGAACAATTATGTCGCTGAACTCATCTGCTTTGCTTGCTCAAAAAGAATGGTGAACTTATTTTCGTTCCGAATATTTTAAAAAATAGTTTTTATTGTTTTCACATAACTACAAATGTTGGTCAAATCGACATTGACCTTCTGCATTGCTTTGTTTAGGTTTGATGTGTATGAAAATACTTTTCCTAGTATAACTAACGACACGATAAACTGGCTGTTTTCCATGGCTGTTTGTATTTGGTATGCTTGAGTGGCAACATCTCTGTTAGCAGAATCATCTTGAAGTGCCTTAATTGTTGCGCGTATTACGGGAAGCATTTCTGCAAATATTTCAACAGCCACATGTTTTTCTGTCCATCGTGTCTCACAAAGAGAGATAAGCATCGAATGAGATGATTTAACTTGATCTGCAATTTTCTTCATAAGGCCGTTCCGAAGTGGAGACATGCTAAGGGGGGGGGTCCGGACCCCCTAAACCCCCCCCCCCCTTATATACGCCCATGTATAGTGCCCAATCTACATCGTATTGGACCACACCTTGCTCCGATATTAATGAATATTTTATGAAAATACGACGATATTTCAGGACTGACACAGGTGGTTCTTAAAAAAATCCTTATTCAGCGGTCGATTAGTAAAGTAAGAACGGAAACTGAATGTATCCTCATGACGTTTCAAAAAAAGCAACGCGTTTATACACATACAATTTCCATCCCCTACATCTCAATTTAAATTACCAATGTATACAAGAGTAAAATGAGATTTTTATTTTTAATACGTAATATTTTATATTTGGACTTCTCTTATTATAATTTTCGATTACTTTAAAATGAGATTTTTATTTTTAATACGTAATATTTTATATTTGGACTTCTCTTATTATAATTTTCGATTACTTTTATTATTTAATGATTATTTTGATTTTTTATTGATGTCGTTAGTTTTTTTATTACAACCTTTTTAATAACCATTGTGATCTTAGATTATGAAACCAATAGATTACAAAAAATCTTTTTCATAAAATTACATTCTCAATTGCTTTCATTTAAATTTGGTGTCTTCTATGCACGGAGCAGCTAGCTCCGTGCTTCTATGGAACGCTGCCAAGTTAGGAGTAACGCAAAATTACTCTTTAAAGAATTCTTGTGTATCTTATTTACTTGAATAAATAAATGAATATAGTAAATAAAATCAGTTGCAGTTAAAGTCGATTTAACTGCAACTGATTTTAAAATCAAACCAGTCGCAAGATTAGGACTATACGTAATGCGAAGCCAAATAAAACAATTAAAAACAAAAGAAATAGTAATTTATTGCGAGACCATTTATCGCCTGTTTCATGAACTACTCTCAATGATATTATATTACATTTTCGTCGTGTTCAATTGACGGCTAAAGACCGCTCTTGGACGTGTCAAAATAATTGGGTTAGGTAGTAAGTTTCGTTACTACTCTTTACTGAACATACATAGGTAGTAAAGAATTAACTACTAGATTGTCAAACTATATATATAAATAAACAAAATAGAAGCCTAATTTGAAGTAGTTAGTAATTCGAAAAGATACATAGTAAAATTATTCATCGTAATATTCAAATTGTCAGTAAAATGTTAAATAATCAAAATAAATCTACGTTATGCATTTTAAACTAAAAGTATAGATATAAGACCATATAAAATAATCAGACAATAAGGCTCTACTTTTTTAAGTAATTTAAATGGGCATCAAAAATAGATCGACATAGATATAACATCATTATATGACTGTAGATGGCTCATCGCATGGTTGATTAATTGTTACCTCCAATCTCCACACAGCCACTGATTGTTTTGTTGTTAGTTACGGAAAATAGATTTTTCATCAATAGCATTGTCCGAGTCACATTATTATAATTGCATGTTTTACGATCAGCTCTGGATCTAGAAGCGGGGGGAGGGGAGGAGGGCAAACCGGGGCACCTACCCAGTGCGTCAATTTAGGGGCGCCAAAATCATGTGTTTGAAAAAAAACTTGTTCACTAAAGCGCCTAGCATCCAGAGCCCGTCGTAGGTACTATCGATTGTTCATCTGATTTTGGAACCGATCGGCGTAAGTGGCCACCCAGGGGTTAAGGGGTTGCCTAATTGCCAATCCAGCTTACCTACTAGTATAGTAGAGGTAAGTGATTAAGAAGACAATATATTAAAAGGAATAAAAAACACGACAGCCGTTACGTAAAGTGAACTAATTTATTTATGATTATTTTTTTGGGTACGTTTTTTTAAATGAAATATTTGTCCATATGGATACATGAATATTTGCGGAATGTACTTAATCAGACCTTTCATTTGACACTAAACACGATATATTTATGTTAATTTATTGACATTTGGACATGTGGACATGTAGACAACTACTTACTTGATATTTTAAGAGATGAGGGACTCTATGACACTCGGTAGGACATAACGATTCTAATAATACTACATACTTCTAAATCGGTTTGATCGTTTAGAAGTTATGGTGGAATAAAAAACGGAAAACATACATGGATGAACCCTGAACACATTATACTCCTTTTTTGTTGGGCGGGCGTGTACAAAGATACATGTATATTTCCGGAATGTTGTCAATGAGACCTTTCATTTGACTATAAACATGATATATTCATGGTAATTTATTGTCATGTGGACATTTGGACATTTAGACAACATTTGAACAGGTACTCTATGATACTCGGTATGACATAACGATTCTAACAATACCACATACTTCCAAGTCGGTTTGATCGTTTAGAAGTTATGATGGAACAAAAACGGAAAACATACATAGATGAAACTTGAACACATTACACTGATTTTTTGATGGGAAGTCGTGTAAAATGGTTATTTTAATAGTGGCAGTAGAGAAAAGCAATAAATATTTTTTTTGTAATATTACCTGAGAAAGCACTCTGCGAAATGTAACCGTCCAACACGAACCATTATAGAAATTATCCATAGTATTTTTATTAAAAAAACATTTTATCTAGCGACCTCGTCAGTCTTTTCAGACGAAATGACATCGGCCACAATCTTTAAAATAAATAATTACTAAAAACAAATAAAGATACCGCGCCGGGCATGCGAGTAGCTACGAAGGGACATGTCATTACACTTCCAACAAAAAAACCTAAACTTTGCTTACTCCTTATAAGATTGTTATATTGTTTTATGATAAGAGGGAGAATGACGTTGAATTGCCATTTTAATTATAATTGTAAAGAATGACTATCAGTTGTAGTATTACCATAACCCATATTATAAAATATGTATCGTGGATATGCTGTAAAAAGTGACCGAGTCTACTTATTAAGTGGTAGAATATCAGAGAGCTGGGTGCCGACGTTAAAGAAACGACGTGAACCAGTTTGTTAGTTTATAAGTCTTCATTATGAAGTTTCACATTTGGCGGGTTTATTGTCATTCGACTATCTCTTCCAACCAACCCTACTATGAAGAGTTTATATGTATGTATGTGTGCGTGTAACAGGTGTGTTAGTTGTTATTGTATTCAAACGACAGAATTGAAATGCACTTCCGGTGACCACAGGGAGTGTACAATTTAGTGATTCTAATCGCACAATGACTACCATTTATCATAAATTTGAGAAAATTAAGGATGTACTAAAATCTCTACTACTTTTTAAAAATACTTTTTACTATTAATCTTATTTTAGATTAATAGTAAAAAGTAATTTTAAAAACAAGGTTTTATTAAAATGCTCTGACAAGAAAAAAGAACGGGCTACCATAATTGAATGCGTATACAAAATTTTGTGTATGAGACCGTTGAGGAGTCCCCTCGTCGGGAGCCAACCCTGGGTGCAGTAGCCATGTCATGGTGGAACTCAGAACGAGCTATGATAATTAAATGATATACAAAATTTCGTGTCTGTGCTGTTGGCCGCTGAGGAGTAATAAATTTATATGATTACAATTATATTAATAAATTTATATTAATACATTTATATTAATAAATTTATATTAATAAATGTATAATAATACATTTATATTAATTAATTTATATTATTAAATTTATTTTAATAAATTCATATTAACCTTCGGCTACGTAACGACCAAATTTGATTGCACTTTCAGAACACCGTTGACTATGTAACGACCAATATTGGCGGCTTGCTCCCGGAGCGCACAGTAATATTATTTTCTAATTCGAACGCATCCTTAAATCTATCTATCTATCTACAAAATATCTCATTATTACCATAGATACATAGACGGCCGCTAGAATAATTTCGCGCGTCATTTCGAGGATATTTCTGGTAAATTTCCATTGTCAAACATCAAAAAAATTTTTTTTACGAGAAATCATGAAAATTTTATTGGTTTTTATGAGCTAATATCTAAATATTTTTGTATGTAAATAAGCAAAACGAAATATTACCTTTGATAGAGAATCTAATAAAAATCACAATTCTATTTACAATTTCTAAATAGGGTTCCGTATTTTTCCGTAAGACAAATACAAGTTAGAAATGCCGAGTTTTTATCACTTTTTTCGACTTTCTCATATTTATTCATAAATAGCTAATTGTTTTATAAAATGAGATTTCAATATTTTATATACCAAATTTCAATGCGATCATTGCACAGTTTTTCTTTTTGTGATTTCTATAGTAGTTCCATAGTTATAGTACTTTTTGTCGAGCGCGGCGATATTGCACGAAATTCCAATAAATTGCCGCGGTCTGTCACGAAATTATGCCGCTACTCGAAGGGTTAATTATATATTTATATTAATTGTTGGAAGCCAACCCTGGGTGCAGCAGCCATGTTATGGTAACATTTAGAACGGGCTATCGTAATTGAATGCGTTTACAAATTTCGCGTCTTTGTTGTTGGCCGTGGAAGAGTAACCTTGTCGGGAGCCAATCCTGGGTGTAGAATCAGGTCATGCTTACCATAAAAATGCATCGTTATCGGAACTGAACCAACAAGTAAAATTATATCAACTTCATAGGATAAGTGGAAGTGGTTCTAATTCAACTTATGAGATTTGAGCTAAACAAACTAACAAACATTGCAAGGTAAGTGAAAGCTACTAAAAAACGAGGAGTTGTCGTTTATCAGTTGGCTAGGTGAACATCATCACAATTCAATCTTGTTCAAGGAAAAATTACCAAGTTCAATTAAATATGACTAAGTATAGGCATCGTACCATGATCAAGCCTGAACTTGGTCACTTTGCCAGAAATAATCATAGGTGTGTAATGTACCTATATAATATAATACATGTACAAACGTGTAATAAAACTAAGAATTTTTAAAGAGTAAACAGAGATGATTCAAAAGACCTATTTTCTATGATTTTCAAGGACGTTTTTTTCTATGATATTTAGGGTTACATTAGGTCGATTAACCAAATTTATCAGATTTTAATTTAGGCACCAGTAAATCGATAATATATTTCTTTAGGTGTTTTCCATTGCTTTAGTGTCTGCCTGCAGTATAGATCGGACAGTATCATCCGTATATCGAATATTATTGAAAATCTTAATGCTGCCTGCCTTCACGCTTGTTATATTTGTTTTATAATCTGTGTCAAGCTCTGCATACTTACATATTTATCTGATCATAAATTATATATCTTTAAAAATAATAAGAAAATATTCTCATTTCCGAAACAGTGTCAGTGAGGTCAATAGACTTTACTCATGAGAAAAAAAAACAAATATAAACAGTGAGATGGATAACTCCCGGGTTCGAAAATAACTCGCTGAAAGCTAAACTGTTTGGCACTCGATAAGAACAGAAATAATAAGGGAGTTTTCAAGAGAATAAAAGGTTTAACAGAAGAGTCGAAGATCGGTGAGGGAAAAATCAAGCGAAATTAACCCCAAAACAAATAAACAAATCGGTTGTGTCATCCCGACTTTTCCAGCAAGTAAACAAGCCCCCCACCTACACTACAGAGCCTACCCAACCTCTCCACGCGCGCCAATTCGTAGTATATTTGAGGTAATTTCCGTGGTAAAGTGGTATTTTTCCAAAAATTATGAAGTATTTTCTTCAATATGGCAGAGTTTGAGTAATTTTTGTGTAGCTTGTATACGAGATATTCCAACCAAAATTTTACACCGTAATTTCGGTCAAATTTCAAGTCTCTAAAGTCCAATATTTCGAGATTGAAGTATGACTAGCGCGCCCTCTGGTAGACCGATTTCAACCATAATCTTTTCATCAGTCATATTTTGCACATTCTTGTGCAGGCTGAATGAATTAAATTAGAACTGTGCCAGTAATCGTAATCGGAATCGTAATCGGCCATAAATTCTCGAAATGATCGTAATCGGTAAATCATACCAAATAGGAAGTTGTGGGCAATATTACGTTTTTGATAATTTATTCATTCATAAAACAGACATTCTTATATCATTCATTCACAACTGCTGGTACATTGTGAGTATTCAAAAGAGTGTGGAAATAGTGTTTGAGATAGCCGAAATTCGCACCATGGAGTGCGTTAGAGCGAAATGTAAAATGAATGATCGTACCTTTTCCCGCCCAAAAACTCCCTGCTGAAAACTACTATCTGAATTTGTTTCGTCCGGATTGGTAGTTTTATGCTGGAAAAGTGACTTTCATATTATATTCCGCTCTAAGGTATTGGCATGCGTCGCTTGCATGAATTAATTTTAATTTTATTTCACGAAGGAACGTAATTGGGCCAATCGGGCCCATTGGGCCGGATTGCGTTACTTCGTGAACAAAAATTGCAATTAGTTCAACCGAAAGAGACATAGCAATACGTTAGAAGGGAATATGAAATGAATTATCGTCGATTTTACCGCATCAAAACTACCTGTCGAACTTCTAGACGCCCGAATAATTCGATGACATTTTGTGCGGTGTTAGATATAGCTGATTTATCTTCGGTGGGTAGTTTTAATGTGGAAATCGACAACCGTTAATTTCACATTCCACTCTGATGTACTGCTCTGTCTCGTTCTTATGAAATAATTTACGATTTTAGTTCAAGAGAAACGCAATCAAGCCCATTATCTATACGGGGTGTTATTACTGCACGGGCATTTTTTTCTGTGGGTGAATCAGTACAACGCGGTAAGCAACTTTTGATAAAAAATTTAAGAAAAAACCAATAAACCAATAGTTTTTTTTTGGAAAAAAAAAATATTTTAAGTTTTATTTTTAATTTGAAAAATTGAAGAAGTTGACTGTTAAATAAAGGTTTGAGAAGCGTTTGAGC
Organism: Micropterix aruncella; assembly: GCA_944548615.1. Taxonomy (NCBI): domain Eukaryota; kingdom Metazoa; phylum Arthropoda; class Insecta; order Lepidoptera; family Micropterigidae; genus Micropterix; species Micropterix aruncella. The sequence continues at coordinate 27,831,407 of OX155962.1, forward strand.
GCGCTGCGCCATCTAGCGGTAGGTAATAAGTCGTAAATAAACAATATCATCTACAATTTACCAACCGCTAGATAGCGCATCGTGATTATAGCTTTTCATAATATTTTAAATAATATTAAAAAAAAAACAAATTAAAAAAATATATATATTTTTTAGTTTTTTTCATTTATTTTTTATTAAAAGTTGCTTAAGTCATTGTACTGAGTCACCCACAAAAAATGCCCGTGCAGTAATAACACCCTGTAAAAGTTCTGTGGATTATCCCTGAAAAGCTAGTTTACAGCTAGTCTTACAAATACCTGAAAAGCTAGTTGACAGTTTCAAAAATCCCTGAAAAGCTAGTTGACAGCTAGTCTTACAAATCCCTGGAAAGCTAGCTTACAGCTAGTCTTACAAATCCCTGAAAAGCTATTTGACTGCTAGGGTTACACCTCCCAGAGCCTCAAAAACTAATAGAAACATAATAATTTTGGCCAATTTTTCGATGTTTTTGGTGGTTGACACTTTTTGTTTATTTTTCGGCACTGTTTAAAACTGGGGAGAGTCGTAAAAATTTGACTAAATTACGTTGATATCAACATGGCATTCAATAAACGTGACACATAAAATAAAAACACTTTAAAACGTCAATAAATCTAGACAGGTTTACCCATTGAAAGACTGATAAAAAATCGCCAGTGATAACACGTTTACTAAATGATACGATACCACTCTACTTTAAATGTCGCATGTTAGCGGTATAAAGCGATGAAAACGTTTTTCAAGAACTAGATTTATTCCAGAAAATCATATTATTAACAGAAAAATTAAAAAAATCGGTAGTCACCCCAAGACTTTACCGGCAAGTAGCCAATCATAAATAACATCGATGAGCGCCCTGCGGACGGACACGGTTGGGTTCCATTGCGACGCCTCAGGCGGCGCGGTTCGTTTTTCGGCTAAGGGCGGGTTTTGGTCAAGCGACAACAGATGGCGCTAATATTTAGTTAAAATGTATGGGGAATTTAAATATTATTATTGTAGCTTGTACATATATGAGATATTATTACAACCTAAATTTCACAATGTGATTTCGGCCCAATAAAACAAGGCATCTTCGTAACAAATTTCAAAAGTCTGAGGCCAATATTTAGAGATTGATATATGGCTAGTGCGCCCCCTTGGTCGACCACAATCTTTCAACTCTTGCCATGACCAAATGACGCCTGCATACCAAATTTCAGCTCAATCGGATCGTTTGGGGGGGGGGGGCGTTTGGCGTTTGGGCGCTATGGTGAAGAAATACACACACAGCGAGACACACAGATAGACACACACACCAGCCACACACAGCCAGACAGACAGACGCACAGACAGACTCCAGTCTGGAAATGGTCTTATTCGTCTCAGGAGGGCTCAAAATGGATATTTCCGTCTTCATCTCGAAAAAAAAATGCTCATTCACAATACTGTCCCACCTCGTCGGTTGGTGGGCAGAGCAAGTATAATGGCATTGCAGTAGGCGTCACAAACGACGCATGATCGTAAATTTCCCAATACTTAAACGACTCTTTGCGTAAAATGTTGACGACACCTTTTTATGTCAGATTGAGGCTAAATGAATTACAAACTTTACAAAATCAGACGCGTGTAAGAATTGTGTTTTTAGTCTAGATAATGAAACAGCTGTCATGAGACGTTTTGCGGTTATTGTTAATTTTAGTTAAACTTAAGTGATTATTTGTTTGTATAATCGTGAAAATGCCAAACGAAGACGGTGATTATGCTAATTGTGGGGGGAAATCCAGCAATATTAATAAACGTGTATTGGCTCAGGTATAATTTTGAATAATAAAGAATGTTTAGGTTTAAATGAATTTAGGCGACTTGAGAATCAATTATTTAATACTTTCTTATTAACCTACTTTTTAAACGATTGCCCAACAAAAAGGAGTGTAATTGTTTAGTTTTCATTTACGCATGCTTTACGTTTCTTTATTCCACCATAACTTATAAACGCCTGAACCAATTTAGAAGTGTGAGGTATTTTTAGAACTTTTATGTCATCCCGAGTGTCATAGAGTACCTTAATTGTCCAAATATCAAGTAAGTAATTGTCTAAACATCCAAATTTCAATAAATTAATATAAATACAGAAGTTTTTAATTAGTGACACCTTGAAGTGGGTAAATCAATATGACCAAATAAGCAAAGTTTATTAAAACAAATTAAGAAAAAAAACTTTTTATTATTTTGTTTTTGCCAATAATTTTATATCAAAGTCGCCTATTTGCTCTTTCTAATTCACCCACTTCAAGGATGTCACTAATTAAAAACTCTCCTTATATATCGTGTTTAGTGTCAAAAGAAAATGATTATAAATACAATAGTTTACTTTCTGTAACGGCAGTCGTGTTTTTTATTATTTTAAATATATTTACTTGTTGTAATCATTAGTCTGTCCTTCTTACTGTTTGACCGACTGATAATAATAATTATTAATAAAACCTTTCTCCTATATATGGACATGGAATCTTTTAGAGGATTTTTGTCTAAACTACGAGACACTGATTAATAATGTACTGTGTATTGTTATTATTTTTCTAAAAATAGTGTTAAATATCATCGAATTCCCTTTTTATTATTTTTATTCTAATTATAATATTTTTTAAGGATCCCTTGTTATTTCTTCTTGATGTAATTTATTGACCTACTTAATAATTTATATATTGATACATCTTTTGGTGAAGCGTCAGTTAAATAATGAATGTAAAAATATTAGTATTAATTAATGAATTATTTTGTTAGAGTACAGACTGTATGACAATTATTGTAAATAAACAAATAATTAAATGAATTACGCGAATTTTATAGTCATAGTCATTTATTTATATTATACAATATATGTACGTTAATATTACAAAAGAGGCAATCAATACATTTAATTATATTATCAATTAAATACTAAATTCAAGACAGATTTTTTGTTGTAACTAATTATTATTTTGGCATTAAAATAATTCTTCTAAAGCATATTGTAACTGAAAAATCTTCAATTTGCTTCTAAACACATTGATAGTTGGAGCTTACTTAAAAAATCGGGAAGCTTAATGTAGATTGTTGATCCGGCAACGTGGGCAAACCCCGGCAATTCGTTTGTTTGTATGTTTATTCTCTTTATTGTGAAATTTCACAATGGGCGGGTTTATTGTCATACTACAATCTCTTCCTTACTATGAAGTGTTTATATTTATGCGCGCGTGTAACATGTGTGAAAGTGTGTGTCTTAATATTGTATTCGATCGACAGAATTTAAAATGCAATTCCGTTAATTTTGTCCCTACGGAAATGGTGACGCAGCCGGGAATCGAACCCGAAACCTTACTTTATAAGATCAGGTGACCTAATCAATATGCCACCGGGCGAGAGGTTCACTATGCGCAGCTGCCAGCTTGTTACGAGATCCCGTCGAATAATCATGGCTTTCGCCATTTAGGTATGTGAAAATCTGCGAGATTGATTTTCGCGTGCATACGTGGACTGTAATATCTTTTGGTCTCGAAGGAGTTTTTTGGCGGAGGCATGTTGTGGTACGACGGCAATGATCGTGCGGCCCGTTTCTGCATGACTATAGAACGTGATCCCGGTCAGCAGCACACCCCCACAGCTCCACGCCATACGACAGTTGGGTGCACGTACGCAAAGTAGCACATACTCAGTGCATTTCTATATAATATTGCTCACATGCAATTCAAGGCGTAATACGCACGTCCCAGATTGTCGCAGAGTGCATCAATATGAGCTTCACACTACCCTGCACCACTGCGCCCTGCGCCCTCTAGCGGGAGAAGAGTGGCAATAAAGATAATCATAGCTTTGATAGTCCCATCTTTTATAGGTATATCTTATATGATCAAAATCATTTTTCGTGGTATCTCACAAAATGTTATTCAGTTCGAGAAAATATAATTAACCACGAATTTCCCGAGCCAACTCAGTATCTAAGTTTACTATTTTTGGAAGGCGCCTGGTCGCTCTTTCTTATGCTGTGCGGAAACCAGGGTTCCAACCTTGAGTAGATTTTACCTCAGCGGATAAGAGAGCATATAAATACAGATATTAGTATTGGAACAATTTATTTTCTATTTTATTAAATGTATACAGAGACGCTCACTAGAGTAGTTGATTACTGAAGAGAGAGTATGTTATTTAACTTTTTACGTACCAAGGTTCAACACTAACTATGGTTCCAATTCGTTATTACCGCGCGTTATGCATGCATACCATGTATGCTTTAACGATATTGACATATTTAACCATCAGAATGGTCGATCCTTTGTTAAGGAGGTACGTGAAAAGCTGATTATCAGATCGGATTGAATTAGCATGCACAAGCACTCACAAGCATATTCGCACTACAGATACACACACCCACACACACATACATACACGCATACACACATACAAACACACACCCACACATACACGCTCTCCATCACACAAACACACACCAACATCCATACACTCGCACATAGCGATTTTAACTGTTACTTTTAAATTCATTTTGGTGTTCTTTGTATTGTATTGTTTAGCATATTTTGTAATCCTAATATAGCAAATAATTTAAAACATCATTGGCTTTACTACTGGTATATATTATGCTTATACGTATTTTTCTTTTATGGTGTATGTTTTTAACAAAAATAAAAATAAAAATACAGGAAAAATTGCCGTTTATAAAGCCAACATTTTGACATTGAAATGTTAGAAGGACGTCGGAATGTACAATCGTGGGATTGAAGAAAACGTTTGATAAAATGCTTATATAATGTCATACCAAATTCGTGAGAAAAATGTTACATGTGTTATATTAAAAGTAGTTGCTAAATTATGCGTGTTGCTAACCGTTACACTATTATGTACCTACGTACCTATAGAAATATAAATCTATTTATTGTCCGTATTATGAAGTACCGTGTGATAATTTATGACACTTCGTTTCTCATAGTTCCCTGCTATGGCAACAGATTTACAATTTTTAGTCGAGTTCCAGATTACCTAACCCATGTAGATGCCCTTAGGCAGTCGAAATCTCGGAGCCCGTTCTGCACTTTCTGGGGCCCCTTTGGGTCGTCAAGCAATGTACATAGAACCGACGTGTATTAAACAAAACACGATCGCACTGGCAAAGTGGGTCGTTAAACATTTCTGACAACGCTTATGTCGCATAAAAAAGACGCGCATATAAGCAAAATACGATCGCACAGCTTGGCAGCGGCCAACTGTCGATAATTTCTAACAATTATACTATTAGTAAGTTCAAAAAGTTTATTAAACATTTTCTTATCAGAATTTCAATTCAGTGATTTTTTCTATCTCTTAGAAACCATTTTAATAAATATGATTGCAATGATCCCTTGTCGCGGGGCCTCTAAAAAGCGTGGGGCCCATAGGCCGGTACCTACTTGGCCTATTGGATAATCCGACATTGATTTTTACTTATTTGGTAGTGTTGTAGTGTTTAATAAGTTGTCATCATTATTGCGATGGCTGGTAATTATATATTTAAAATTATGTAAATATTCTATTTTTATTTTATACGTTAATATTTTACATGTTTTAATGTCATTGATAAATTATTTTCTCTTCTAAGTTCTGTCAGGATAAACTATTATGTATACCTGTCTTTTTTCAGCAATCTCAATTTTATATCTTTGGAAAACGTTATGTTGTTTCAGGACCTTTCAATGGGTTCGATTGCGTTTCTTTATGAACTAAAACTAAAATTAGTCCAAGCGAACGAGACAGAGCAATACGATAGAGTGGAATTTGAAAAGAACGATCGTCGATAAATACTACCTGTTGAACTTATACTCGTCCGAATAAATTCGAACATATTTAGTGGGGTGTAAGATTTGACCTTGGCGGGCAGTTTTAATGCGAAAAAGTGACAACCGGTCATCTCACATTCCGCTCTAGCGTATTGCTCTGTCTCGTTCACACGGACTAATATCCGATTTAAGTTCACGAAGAAATGCAATCGAGCCCAATGTATATATCAATGTTTTCATAAACAAAGAATTTTTCACTGTGATTTTAGATTTTTATTATCATTATTTTGTTTCTCTAATTTCCTTTTATTATAAATAATAGAAATCATTTATTATTGATATTATAGATAATAATAATATAAATAATTTATTATTGATATTATAGGTATATTATCAATAAAAATGATTCAATGTATAACTAACTCCTTAATATTTCCAGGTAGGTGGTTATTTAAATGGTATCTTCCGTTGTGGCAGTTTAACAGACTGAAACGACTATATCTATATGTACATTTTTGGCAATTTGTCCAACTGACTCATCAAATAAACATTTATAGTCAGCAGGAATCTTATCTATACATTCGGTACTATATCTAATTCAAGGGCACTTTTCAGGCCAATGAAATTTGTACAATTGTCATCGATGGTGTAAATTTTAAGCACTTCTACTTCTGAATATACGTTTCAAGATTCATTTTATTTAATTATTTATTTCATATCTAATAATCAAGCTATGATTACACTAGGAAACAATAATGACAGTTAAATTTAAATAAAGCGATAAATACGTTCATCCCAATCCCATGCAACCCGAGACCCGTCACACATCTAACTAGGCTTACGCCTGTACCTATATACACAGTATAATAACACCCAGTAAGTTCACTCAAGAGCTACAAGGCAATGCGGGAATAGGGTGCGACGGAAGAGGGACGAGAGGTAAGTCATGTCGCGTCCTTAGGCCCATAGTTACGGCGCTGTGGGCGCAGTTTGTGTCCGCTCTTACGTCGGGTGTGTTTATTACTTTTTTGTGCAGATTTACGAGTCGACGCCATATGGTATTCTCAGAACAAATCGGTAGCATAATAGCATCTTTGTCGCCGGGGCACCGTAAATGTGGCAGGGACGATGCTTCAAAGAGAAGACGAGTAATCATATTACGATTTGTGGTAGCCCTTAAGATTCCTGACGTCACTTGCTTCGATTTCAATTTTGTTCTAAGAGAAGCTACTGTTTGGTATACTGTGCTAGATATGCGACTTACGATGTAATTTGGATCTGACGTGTAAAAATAGACTATATTATGTAGAGATTTTTTAAAATACATAAATATATATTTACAAGCTATTTAAAGTTTAAAATCTAAAAATAATAACTGATTTAGTTGACATCCTTTCATACCTGTAGATATAATATTTTAAACAAAACTAAACTATAGGATGCGGCAACATAACTTCCTTTTTTTCAAAACGTGATAAAAACCATTTTACGGATCAGTTATTATAAATATTTTTTAAAAAATGTAGGTACATGTCTAAAGTTTTGTTTCACATAGTTTTGAAAATCATATCAGGTAGGTGAGGCCCCCTATTGTCCATAAACCAAATAAGCCGATTTCAGGCGTTTGTTTCTGCGATTACCAGCACTGCAGCGGGTATGCTGGCAATTTCTGCCTGAATGTTGGCCATCAGGTTTTGTAGGGTCCTTGGACGGTTGACATAAACGCGGTATTTCAAATAATCCCACAAAAAAATCGCAGAAGTGAAATGAAAAAAATCAAAGCAAATAAAGATAATTAAAAAAAACGCAAATCGAGAAGAGCCTCACATACGTTCCTCTGAAAATTGAAGTCGCGTTCCTAGAGTTTCTGCTCAATCGCCAACTTATAAGGATGGTAATGAAGGTCATCGTGAATGATTCGCCTTACTGAACGACCAGAAACTCTAAGGGCAGACGCATGTTTGCGCGCAGAACGCCATGGAGATTGCAAGAATTCAATTCAATTCAATTCCGATAATTTTATCCCAACGGAAAGCGGTGACCCAGACGGGAATCGAACCCGGAACCTCGAACTAGAAAGATCAGGTGACCTAACCACTATGTATTTATTTATTTAACAAGGAAAACATACATCGCTACAAAAAATATTACGATTACATTAAAAATTCTGGCCGATGACATGCTTTCAACAATAGTTTTTATACTGTGGGGGGGGCTAACGGGCCCATGATGAGTTGGCCACGATGACCCATGTGTTCAGGGTCGGTCACACTCACGGGTCAACACCCATCCGACGGCCTCCCCGCATGGGGTGCGAATCCTGGGTAGGACACTGGGTCAACCAGTCTCCCCTGGGAATCAAACCTCTGGCGCCCCTGGACGGTCTGCACACCGTGCGGCGCAAGCCTATCGATTGTGCTCTCCGACTAACAGTCGGGGGAGAAAAACGACCATAACTGTTAAATTATTATACGGATCGTAAAAAGAATAACTGTAAAATGATCGCATTGAAATTTAAAATATAAAACATTATAACATTATCTCGTAAAACAATTAAGATAATAATGAATACATATTACAAAGTTGGCGAACTGAAAAAAAGTCGCCTATTCAATTCATTTCGATGTTTTTATCACAAAATACGTAAAATATGCAAAAATTGTAAATACCGCTATGTTCTTTATTAAATACTTTACCAAAACTTATATTTTGTGTTACTTAAATATTTAGTTACTTACAAAACTATTTAGTTACTCAGCCAAGAAAAAATCGATGTATTCTCGTAAAAAAAAATGTTTTTATTTTATTTTTGTGATTACTTAAAAGTTGTTTTTTATATGAAATTCTTTCAAAATAACTTTTTCACTATATCATTCTTTTTAGAACACACCAAAACTTTCGGCTTTGTCTGATATTACAGAAAAATCTGAACTTTTTTGAGTTAGCATTGTAAACTTGGTAACTTTGACGGAAACTTTGATAATACAAAAATGGTTAAGGATTTTCAAATAATATGTCTTATTATATGCTTATCATATGTCTAGTAACTAAATATTATACTCCAGAGAGTCACATTTCATAGAAAAACAATAAAAAACCCAATCAAAATGTGGTAACGAAGAGCGGCGGATAAAAAAATGTCCGATGTCAAATTAGAAATCAAGTTGAATTGAGCAAAATATAGCTAATTTTGTGATTATATACGATGTAAATAAAATAATAGCTGTTTCATAAGCGAATTAAACGAATATTATCTCATAATTCGCGATTTTTCGTCATAATTCGCGAAAAACAAACGAACATTTTTTGCAACGCGTAGTATGTCGAACTATTTTACGCGATAATTCGTGGAAAAAAGCAGATGAGCTGTCCCAAATTAGAAATTCTCTTTCGGAAACCTTCCTAGAATGCAAATTACTTACGGTTTTGCAGGAAATAGCACAAAAATAACACGAAAATCACAAAATCACAGACCCTTCGGGCGTTGCACAATGGCCGCACGGCGGCTCGGCGTGAGCTCGGCGTGAGCGTAGCTCTTACTCGGCTAAACCAAGATAATCTACATACCTTTCTGTTAATTAGGTAGATGGGTAAACCGATATTCTTCAAATTATAGCTACTCATTTCTTTATTATAGGTTATAGCTGGAACAGCCAATAGTTTGCTTCTACTAGGAATCGGATGCTCTACCGCTATCTCTACCGCAATAATAGCGAGACTATCATCCCAAGAAGATATAATAAAACCCACTAGAAATGAATTATCATGGATTGGTATGTATATTACATAACATTACATTGGAGTCGTGTTAAAATATTTCTGATCAGGGAATAAATCTGATCTGACCAGGGAATAAATCTATAGGTTTGGTTTGGGCCTTTGTTGCCGAAGAAAATATTTTTTATGTTCAACCTCCGGATATTCAGATTTTATTTTCCCGGCTTATCAACTGACGAGGGAAACTATTGTGAACGCACAAAAAAGTTTTTTCGAGATTAAGACGGAAATATTTGTTTTGAGATGATTAAAATACGGATATATTACCCTGAGACAATTAAGACCATTTCCAGAAGGAAGTCTGTCTGTGTGTCTGTCTATCTGTGTGTCTGTATAATTCTCCACGATAGCGCCCAAATACTTAATCCGATCGAGCTGAAATTTGGCAAGCCGGTGTCATTTGGTCATAGCCAGAGTTAAAAACGCTGTGGTTAAAATCGGTCCACCAGGGGGCGCACTAGTCATAATTCAATCTCTAAATATTGAACTTGGGGACTTGAAATTTGTACACACATGCCTTGTTGGGCCGAAATCACATTGTGGAATTTCGGTTGGAATATCTCATATACAAGCTACACTAATAATATTTAAATTCCGCCATATATTTTAGTCAAATATAAACGCTATCTGTTGGCGCTTGGCCAACCCCCCTCTTAGCCGAAAAACGAACCGCACCGGCCAAAACGTTCGTTCGCCGGCCGAACTCAAACGGGTTCGTCAGGCAGTCGATAGAGGGCGCTCATCGATTTTATTTATGAAATTAATATTCAGATGAAATCAGCCTTGGCTACTTGCCGGAGTGAGTCTTGGAGTGACACAAACGATTTCTTCTCTCAGTTAAAAAGGCCTGAATAAATCAAAAAGTTTTGAACGATTTTTAAATCAGTTTTTCGAGTAGGTACTTGCCGTAAAAAATATTCTTATTTCCAAAAACATTAAAAACGTTGTGTTGTAAAGTTTGACCTGCTTACAAAATCGAATGTGCAGTCGTTTTACGTCAAACATGGTAGCCGCGGTTATCCGAGCCCCGACTAACCGCGTTCCGGGTTACGACAGAGTACGTTTTATCCGAGTTTTCGGTTATTCGAGGTACCTCGGTCCACATTACTGCGGATAAGCGAGGCTCCACGTACTTCAATTATTATTCCATTCCAGGGAGTATATGTTTCATCGTCCAACCCCTGGGAAGCCTCATCAGCGGACAAGTAATGGAACCTATAGGGAGGAAGAAAGCCATGATTCTTGTAAATATACCGCACATTATAGCCTGGATTATGCTGTGGTCGGCGCAGAATATAACCATGGTTTTTGTGGCACTCGCTTTAATCGGTCTTGGAAGTGGACTGATGGAAGCGCCGCTGGTTTCGTATATAGGAGAGATTAGGTAAGACGTAATATTGTATACTTAGTTTTTATAGATGTATATGTTTTCTCACCAATGTTTTCATACTTTATTTACCCCTGTCCAAAAACTATCCAACGTTCGGTCACATTTTTTTTATATGTCTTTATTGGGAAATTTCACAATGGGCGGGTTTATTATCATACGACAATCTCTTATAGCCAACCCTACTATGACGTGTGTGTATATGTAATATGTGCATGCACACATAGAAACATATTGGATTTCTTGATACAATATCTTTTTGTACTTACGGTTTTATACAGAATAATGAAGTTTCAATCGTAAGTTTGTTGAATTGCAAGGAATTTTGTTGAAACTCCATTACTCGATTTTTTTCCTATTGATCACTATGGAATGGCGGTTAAATCAACCATCGCATTACATAAATGTCGATGCGAGTCGATCCATTTCAGCGGCATTGTAAACTTGGGGGATTACCCAAAAATCACACAGACTCATGTCAATGGAGTAGGAAGCTTGACAAACCACTGGGATGCCGAGCCTGCATGACCAAAGTCCTTCTTAAATGTTCTAAATGGATTGTAGCCTGAGCCTGATGGCCTGCCTGGGTTTTTCTGTCGGCTCAGCTCACGATTCAGCCCCCATCCGGTAGCCTACTCGAAGAGGAAGTAATCTGGAAGGGCAGCTGTGAACTCTGCATGCGGCTGTTACCTGCAGCCGTAGACAGATGGGATCGGAGGTTCCGATCCGGGGGAATACCTCGGGCAGAACTGGGCGGTTCTGGCTCCGTGCGGCGTCAGCCGATCGTTTACGCAATCTGACGAATAACCGGGGGAGTCAGGAAACGATTGATTTCTATTTAGCGGTTGTAGTTACTAGTTTCTATTTATCGGTTGTGACCTGGCGCCATCTATCCTGAGAAATGATTCGTTAGCCACCAATCCCGTGTGAGATTGACGGGTGACTCAGTGCGCGATAAATTCGAGCATTAACCATATTAGACTCAATGCCATAGTACGTTTTGGCAACTCTTCTGCGCCGCCGACATGCAGGTCGCGCTGTTAGCATTGTCCGTCGCTCTAATAGCAATTTATTGTTTCGAAATCTATAATATAGATAACATTGATAATGAATGTTTTGTTTTAAATGAATAATTGAATATAAACACTCATTATTTAACCAATGATAACAATAAATTAAATTATTAGTGCCATCTATCGTACTTTTATTTAGGCTGATTGCATCACATATTACGTAGAAATATTACAGAGAGATTAGAATGCCGTCTATTAGTCTATTTGAACTTTAAAGCGCCTACTTATTATGTATTGAAACCTGTGTATCAAATTAAAATTAACATCTTTCTGTGAATAATTTTAAAATAGTAAGAGCTATGATTTCAAAATTCGTTTGTTATTATATTATTATTTTATTTTGAGATAGGATACCGAATTCGCGTGTTTCTAACGCCATATACTGAACGTAAAATATGATATGAAAGTATTATGACTATGATATGAAAATCATATGAAAGTGATATGAAACGAAGACTGTCGCGGTTGTTTGACATTATACATAGGAATTTACCGCGTGCAGTTTGTGGCACTCGACTTTTCGGCGACGTTGCAGCCGCCGTTGACCAGGGTAGACTAAAGTACTGTCAATCGTTATCCGTTGTTCTGCGGGTAGGCGGCAAACTGCTGATTTTACTTCGCAAATTTTAACGGCGAATTTTGAATTTCGCTCACAATTCGCTCACTGTATCCTGTGTCTTGTAAGAGATGATTAATTAATGTTTGAAACTATGCGTGCTATCTACATAGGTACGTTGTGTTCATAGAAAATCCTATCTGTCAAAAAGTAATATGGCATTGATCAATCTAATTTGCCAATCTATTATAATCTTATATAACACTTTTCTTTGTACACAGTGAAACTTCAACAAGGGGTACCATGGTATCCTATTCATCTTCATACGGATCGGCTGGAGTATTTTGCGCATATTTTCTTGGTACAGTGCTGCCATGGCGAACAGCATCAGCAGTATGTCTAGTCATACCATTGGCTACGATGTTAATGGTGTATCTGGTAAGAATATACCTTATGCTTTACCCCTGACCTACTCATAATACTCACAACCAAATTTTAACAACTTTTCGACGTAATCCCACTTAAGTTAGGCCCGATTGTCATAACATACCTTAAGCGTCCAAATATTAAGTAAGTGGTTGTATAAATGACCAAATGTCAATAAATTGACAGAAATGTATTGTGTTTAGTTTCAAATGATAGGTCTGATTGAGTACATTCCGGAAATATACATGTATATATTATCCATATTTATATACATAAATATATTTATCCATATTTCCTTCCGGAAATATGGATAAATATATAAACCACAAATATTTATTAAAAAACCGTAATCAAAAAAATATAAACATAATAGTTCGCTTTCTGTAATGGCAGTCGTGTAGTATTTAGTTATATTTTGTCTATAATACCTTCACGCAGTTTGGCTATTACCTAGTTGTTCAAAGTTGGTGTTTGCTATGGTAACTTATGAAAGTTTAAATGCGATGACTGTCATGAAGTTTATACATAAATACGAAAAAATCTATAGGCGAGTGGTTAGGAGTGCCAAAAGAAATCTAATCCGAAATGAAATATTAAATTTGAAAAATGATTCAAAAACATTATGGCAGCTTGTAAATGATAAAATGGGCAAAGGAAAAAAGTGCTACTCTAACAATACTCTTAACCAAAAGGGCCATACGGTCGAAGATCAAATAGAAGTAGCGAATATGTTTAACACTTTCTTTTCCCAAATCGGTCAAATATCTCAATCAAACACCTCACAGAACAATCTAACAGGTGGGCACAATATACCTTACAGCAAACATATTTTCTTCATGCGGCCATCTGATGTTGTTGAAATAACAAAAATAGTGAATTCCATGAAAAATAAAAAATCCTCAGAAATTGACGATATCGCAATAGACATGGTAAAACTGACACTTCCGTTCATAGTTGACAAATTAGCCTATATATTCAATATTACCTTCGAGATGGAATTTTTCCAGATCAATTCAAAATTGCTAAGGTTTAAAAACTGAAATAAATAACTACAGACCAATAGCGTTGCTACCTGTTTTTTTCCAAAGTGTTTGAAAAACTAGTAAATTCAAGGTTGTTAAATTACGTAGAAAATAAAAATATTTTAACAAAATCTCAGTTTGGTTTCTGAAGAAATATAGGTACAATCGATGCACTTAACAACGTTCTAAGAAAAATGTAAATGAGAGAAAAATGACATGGACAAGAAACTTTATTCAAGTACTGTTTTTTGTGATTTATCAAAAGCGTTCAATATGGTAGACCATCAAACACTGCTAACTAAACTCGACAGATAAGAAAGGGATCCGAGAAAATAGCCTAAAATGGTTCAGCAGCTATATTTTAAAAAGAAAACAAGTTGTACAATTAGACGACTGCATGGGTGGCATATTGAAGAGAACCATTTCCGATGAGTGTGAAATGAAGAGTGGTGTTCCTCAGGGAAGCATCCTGGGACCGACCCTTTTCATTCTATATGTTGATGATCTTCCATCTATAGTAGCTCACTCAAATATAACTTTGTATGCTGTATTATTGTATATGTTTGTATTTATTTTTGGAGGTAGTCAACCAGCAATATCCCTTGAGCATCCCAGGACAGTGAAACAATACCGTTTCCGACGAATGCGACAACTCAGAATTTGCGAGGAGATGGAGATTTCTTGTATTTCCACTCCTTACTCAAGTCTGTGGATCATGGGGAGGGAATCATGTTTCATCCATTGTCACATATCAAAAAGTTCTGCTTGTTGCTGCAAACAGTTGGAAAGTCCTCTCTTGCCGGCTGTGACCTATGCCATCTGGCCAAATCTTTTTTCATTACCAAAACATTAGCTATTCATTATGTTTTGCGGGCAACCCACTTCTGATAGTATTTTCCATTATGCCTGCCGCTAAGTGCATTTATTAATTGCTTTATTTTTATGTTCCAGGTGCCGGAGTCACCAATCTGGCTCCTTTCAAAAGGCCGTGAGACTGACGCTCTTAAAGCGCTTTGCTGGTTGAGAGGTTGGGTAGAACCATACGAAGTAGAAAAAGAATTCAAGGATTTAGTAGCTTATAATAAAAATAATTTGAAGTGTCAGCACTGTATTGGAAATTCTGCCGAAGAAAATGGCGACTGCCAGCACAAAAATCAGACCGCTTGGAAAAAGTTCAGTATGAAAATATTTATTACATAAAACTGTGTAATATAAAGTTATTTTTAATTTTTGTTATTTTCTCTCAGGTTAAAAGAGGATATTAGGCTACTTTTACAGAAGGAAACCTTAAGGCCACTCACACTGGTCTTCTTCTTCTTTATGTTCAGCACAATGACAGGATTCTTCGCTGTTAAGCCGACGATTGTCAATGTTTTCAGGGCTTACAGTGTTGCTATTGATGCTTTTGTCGCAACGGTAAGAGGCCATATTTATTTAATTTTAAATATCCAATGGCTAAATTGGGATTTTTTAAATTTTCACACGCTTTTTGATTTTGATTTCAATACATTTTACTAACTCTTATTAATCTATCGGTTGCGTGAAAAGTTTTTAACCTAGAAGTGAAAGACTGATTTTTTACATGTAAGTTAGTGTTTTTTATTCAATATAACTCATTCAGCTGCAATGTTATTATTGAAATGCTCCTCCAATAATTTTATTTCATTTCTGTAGTGATTTTCCGGAATGCTAGCAAAATACTACTCTACAACTGCTATACCTCTTCATTCAACATACAAAAACGCTTTCCACGAAGGAATTGCTTAAGGTTTCTGAAGAGTTAGTAGTCACTGGGTGTTAAAACTGGTAAATAGGGTGGATTCTCAAGCAATTTGTAGTTTAATTCGTTGAATTTAGGCATCGTTAAAATATATTTGTAAACGCGTGCATTATCTTGATCTACGATGATTTTTTTGTGCTACAAACCAGGTCTTTTTTCACTAATTTTATATCTAATTAATCCAAAAGGTTACAATAATAATCAGAGTTTATTATTTTATCTTTTTCAAGATAATCGATTAATAAAGTCCTTTAGCATCCCAGAAAACTGATGCCATAACCTTTTTTGCCGTGCGTTCGTGATTTGCCTGCTTTAGAACTGAACAACTAGCTTCAGTCCACTGTAAACGTTCTTGTTTTAATTTAGGATCATGATAGTAGATCCAAGTCTCATATATAGTTATAAAACGACACACACAATCGGTTTTGTTCTGCTTCACACTATCCAAACTTCGTTGAGAAATTTGTTTTCAATTCAGTTTTTGTTGAATTGTTGACGAATGCAGCACCACATTTTTTTTTTCATGTGTCATTCTTCAGGCATAATATGTTGTAATCTTTCACCTGATATTCCCATGGTATCAGCAATTTCGCGAGTAGTAACACTTGGATCATCACTAACTATACCAAATATTTAATGAATGATTTCTGCTGCTGATGCAGTTTTTGGACGTCCACTGCATGGTTCATCTTCCAATGTGTGTTCCACCACATTTATATACAGCAACCCATTTTTTGTGGTTGCATGTGATAGAGCACTTTCACAAAATACATTTACCATGTCGGTATGAATTTCCTGTCCCGGATAAACCTTCTTAAATGATTGCAGGACTCAATGATTGCACGACTTAAAAAAAATACCAACACCTCAACCCCGAACGGCTTGTAAAACAAACAATGAATTGGCACACCAAATTGAAAAGTTCCATATATTCATGTGACAGATAGAATATTGCAATGCGCTTCTTTAGTTGACAGTATTAACGCAATCTATGTGTATATGTTACAGTTAACACCCGTTTTTAGATAGAACGCGTTTTCCCTAGTTAGAACTAGTTTTTACTTAATGCCTTTGTTAAAACTAGAATTAACTAATGCTCAAAATTGAATATCAGGTAAAACTAGTTTTTACTAGACAAAACGCGTTTTTCCAAACCGGGGGAATTCCGGGGGAATCTCTTTCCAAACGCCCGCGCCGTTCGCGCGCTGTGCGCTCGCTCGATTCAGTACCGCTTTGTTTTCATTCTGATAAGCACGTATAGATTGATTCGAGCGCAATTGTCATGGCAAACTTAAATGAAGGAACGCGATGGAAAGAGGAGTTTTTAAACCAGTTATTAGCGATTCGCGATCACGAAAAAAAAGAGGACCACTTCTGTATTATGACAAAAGGAACCTACGACAATTTAGTGGACGAAATTCAAGAAGCACAATTAGCTGTTCAGAAATCTCAGAAACAGTACAGGAGACTGAAGCGATTTAAGGTAATCAATATTTGTGGAATACGAAAATTAGTGACTAGACAAGAGCCCATGAAATACTACTTGTATGTAGATGAAATTTTTGATATAATTGAAGCAGCTCATGTGGCCGTTGGTCATGGTGGTCGGGATAGACTTAAAAATGAAACTTCACGAAAATATGCGAACATAACTTTAGAAATGATAAATATTTTTCTCTCTATGTGCGAAACTTGTCAGCGTAAAAAGAGTATGAAGAAAAAAGGACTTGTTTCAAAACCCATACTACATTCTGAAATGAACAGCCGTTGCCAAGTCGATCTTATCGACATGCAAACTCAAGAAGATCGGGGATTTAAGTTTATAATGGTGTATCAGGACCATTTGACAAAATTTGTTTTGTTGCGTGCACTGAAAAGTAAGAGAGCCGTAGAGGTGGCGTATCAGTTGACTGATATATTTTTGACATTTGGTGCTCCTTGCATCTTACACTCGGATAACGGCAGAGAATTTGTAAATTCTGTCATAAATGAGCTCGTTTCATTTTGGCCGGAGTGTAAACTGGTCCATGGAAAGCCAAGACACAGTCAAAGCCAAGGATCTGTTGAAAGAGCTAACCAAGACATAGAGAAAATGTTAGCTTCATGGATGCAAGATAACGATACCACAAATTGGTCAAATGGTATTCGGTTTGTACAGTTTATGAAAAATCGGGCGCTTCATTCCGGTATTAAACAATCACCATACAAAGCAATGTTTGGTATAGAACCACGAGTAGGTCTTATGACTTCGACTTTACCACGAGATGCTATTGAGGATATACGAGAGGAAGATGATCTCGAAAATGCGTTAAATAAAATAAATATGACGGATAGTACAGATAATGCAAAAGCTGAGCCTGTGGCTAGTTGCAGTGGACATCGTCAGATTATAACCGGAGCCAAACAAAAAGACGCAGAAAGTTCATCCAAAACAAGTGGAGAATCGCCAATCGCACCAGAAGCCAGTGAATATGACATTGAAGCTGAAGCATCTACGACCGTAGAGCCTCTTATAATACCACCAAATGACAAAGACCTCGAAGTTGTAACAAATGTGAATCGACAAATAATGGCATCCAGAGAAACAGCACATCGAAACTTAAAAAAACAGGCCAAGAGAATGACATTGGCTTCAGATGCAATTCACGTTCCAGTAGAAATTGGTGATATTGTCATTATACAAATCCCTGATGTCGACAGAGCAAAAGCAGATCTACGTAATATAGTCGGAGTGGTTCTTCAAAAGGATGATCAGGGTTTTCACAAGATTGGAACGAAATATGGAATACTCGAGAAATTATATTGCAGGTATGTACCTATGGGTTGCTTAATTGTTTTATCATATAACTATATCGCTATTAGGTAAATGCCAACTATTTAAATGTGCTTTTCAGGTCAGAATTTGATAAGTGCAAAGAAAAATTTTTGCATGAAGAAGATGTTCCGAATACCAATTTACCTTTGAGAACTGTTGCTAAGGAAGCAGCCATAGGAACAGGCCAAGGATTTATGCGCTGCGTATGCAAGAAAGGATGTATGTCAAAAAGGTGTCTCTGCAAGAAAAATGGTTACCTTTGTAACTCAAAATGCCACGATAGTTTGTCTTGCAATAACAAGTAGATCCTCATCCTTTTCTAATTTTAAGGTTTTGATTATTTTTTATTGTATGGTAACAAATGTTCCTTAACAACTTGTTTGATTATTTTATTTACTTTTAATTAATATTGTTACCTTGGCAACTTCTTTATGTCGATGTTCCCTAAAATGTTCCTTTAGTGTAAGATTATTATTTTGTGTCCTAGATCTTTTTAATAAATATTTTTAAAGTATATCTTGTTTTCAATCCCAAATTAGTTTCTGTAGTGCTGGTTTTAACTAAGGCTCGGAGTGACAACTAGTTTTATCTGAAAATCAAAAATATCAGTGGTAAATTCTAGTTTTGACTAGGTATTTCTAGTTTTAACAAAAGCATTAAGTAAAAACTAGTTCTAACTAGGGAAAACGCGTTCTATCTAAAAACGGGTTTTAACTGTAACATATACAATTTTCATGCAAACTGTATTTTTTATCTATTTATTCGCCACTTCTTGCGATTTCTTACTATTCGAATAAATTACATAGGTGCTAAATTATTACTGGTACTCATTGCCCTTTGGACCTTTTTTGAGAACATGTCAATTGCTATATCTTGAGCCGGTTGAATCATAATCATAATCATCATAATCATAATTTATTTTTCAAAAAAAGACTAGATATCTACAACAAAGATACCTAATCTGGTGAAATCGTCAAGAAAAAATACATATTAGATAAATTACATATCAGTTAAATTTCAGAATGAAAAACCATAGAAGAAATACAAATAGTGCCAATAGTGTCAAATTAAAAGATATAACAAAATAAAATAAAAATAATCCCATCAAAAAAAAATATAAATGTTAAATGATCCACTAATTAAATTCCAACATAATTTGGAAATAATACCGTTTCAATAGTCAACTTAACAACTAAAACGCCTGAAGCGTATTTAAAAAAAATCCTATCAATATTGTAAAATAGCATTTCATGTCCTAAACTTTTTAAATCTAATATACATATGCTATTTAGACTACAAACGATTCAGCACAGCTGTAGAACTCGTCCAACGTATAGAAAGCATGTGTGGATGCCAATTTTCTTTTTATAAATCTCTCGAAAAATTTTAACTCCAGAAGTTTAGATTGGAGTGGGAGGCAGTTAAAAAGCTTAAAACTAACGTAATTGAAGAACTTTTGAGTCTGTTAGATGCACTCTGGGTAGGGCAATATTTACCCGGATTGTATTAGTATTAAGAATGACCTAAGAGATTAATCTGTTAAAAAAAGATTTTTTAGTCGGTTTTTACTCCAAAAACAAACAACAAATGATAAATGTACTTATTTGCTATGTAGGATAAAAAGGAAATAACCAGGGTGAACGTAATCATTAAGTTCTGTCACAATTCTTATTAGGTACATTATGGTAGTAATGTCAATAGCTGTAATGATAGATTTTTTTTCATCCCCTTTGGTTTGGTTGGATGTTGGTTTGACGTGATTACTTTTTTTAAATTATCGGTCATATTATTATCCCTTGAGCAACCTACCCAAAAAAGGTAAAACAGCAGCGCTGTTACGAAGATACTCGCGATTCGATCGCTTTTAGCGATTGTAAAATGATAATCGTTTTATATGTTATCTCGCCAACCTAGCGCATTGTATTAAATTAACGGCCAATCTCTCGTTTTCATATTGCGACTCGAATCATAGATTGCAAAAACACGACAGAATCAAAAGAGGTGCGTTCAACTGACTTCGGCTTTTGAACAGCGTATAAAATATTGACTAACATAGTTTCTGAGTTATGAAACAATAATGCTAAACAAGTAAATATATTAAAAATAATAAAAAACACGACTGCCGTTACAGAAAGTGAACTATTGCATTTATAATTATTTTAATTACAGGTTTTTTAATGAAATATTTGTGGTTTATTAATTTATTCATATACCTAGATAGATGTATATTTCCGGAATGTACTCAATCAGATCTTTAATTTAACACTAAACACGATATATTTATGTTAATTGATTGACATTTGGGCATTTGGACATTTAGACAACTGCTACTTAATATTTGGACAGTTAAGGTACCATATGACACTCGGTATGACATAGCGGTTCTAATAATATACCACACTTCTAAATCGTTCGACGCATTTAGAAGTTATGGTGATGAACTTAGATGAACCCTGAAGACATTAAACTCCTTTATTGTTGGGCAGTGGAGTAAAAATGAGGTAATCTTTTAAAAAATACTTTCCTTTCGCTACTTGTACTTGTAAGTCCATTTAATTAATTTATTTAAAAATTTATTTACAATGCATAAGTATCACTTATAATTATATCAATAAAAAAATATATTATTAAAATAAAAATTGAACACGGCCGATATGAGCATTAGCATGTATGTACTGCTGCTGCCCAACTAAGTGCTAGGGCTTGTTCCAGGGTAGCGAGCTCTCTGGTTTTTAGTTCATATATATTTGGCGATTTGAGGAAAAAAAATAATATTGACTTATCATTGAATTATTATATTATAATTATTATAAATTATTGATTATTTTTTAAAAACTGAAAAATATTAAATTGACTAAAAATATTTCACAATTTCCTGCGAGCACTAGGCTAAAGCAATTCATCCTACTAATACATTCAACTGATATGATATTCCAAGTTGTAATTGTTTTTATTTCAGACTGCCGTTGGACTGCTCTGCTTTTCCGGCTCGGTCACTTGTATAGTACTTGTAAGCAGAACTGGGAAGAGGCCCCTGGTACTGTTCATCATATCAACTGCTTGCATAACAGCCCTGGTTTTGGGGGTATATGCACACATATACATACCCGCCGATACCAGTTCATACACAGAGATTGATATAATTGGAGAACCATCCATATTTCCCATTGTCTTATTTTTCATAATGGTTTATACACATTATGTGGGACTTTCATCGGTATCCTGGTTAATTTTATCAGAAATATTTCCATATAAGTAAGTAACAATTAATAATGCAAATATTTTTATTAGGTACTAGAAAAAAAGCCCGTTCACAATGGGCTGATTGCTGCTATGAATATAACTGGATTTAAGTTTTTGGTCGGTCGAAAACAGTATAAAGAATTAAATCAGTCATTTTGAAAGCAACATAAGTAACAAAAAATGAATTTTACAGGGGAGGTAAAATACCGATTTTGTTAAAATATTAAAACTTGTTGTATTACATTTTTTAAAAGTTAAATGCATGATTACTTTTAAAAAAGATTTATGCCATGAAAACAGTCGAAAATATAATACTTTTCTAAAAAAAGGTAAACTGTCAGTTACATTGTTTTTGAAAGAAACGCCCAAGCATGTACTAATTATATGTGGTTTCCTTAATGAATTCATACAATCGACTATCAGAAATTGCCATATTACTGTATAGTAAATAAAACAGTCAATTTTCTTGTTTCAATTTTATTAACTTTTATATTTCGATTACAGGGTAGATTAGGTTAGGTTAGTTTTTGAGAAAATAATAGATTGAAACTACATTTCTAAATCTCCTAATCAATAGGAGTTGTGGTGTTATCGAAATGGGTGAAATTGAGGTGGCATTTGTCAACCCGATTTCATTTCTGTATCTCCATGGCCAAAGATGAAGTTGGATGCATTTTGAATTTTGTATTAATGCATTATTTTTTTTTATATTTTTAGGACTCGCGGAAATGCCATAGGCATAGCGGCATCGATTTGTTATCTATGGACTGCATTAGTAATGAAGACGTACATTAACATTGAGGATGCACTCAACATTTACGGGGCATTTTATTTATACGGTGCAATTAGCTTCTTCGGGATTATATATCTCTATCTCGCTTTACCGGAGACAGAAAACAGGACCTACGAGGCGATCGAAGCCGACTTTGCGGGAGAAAGTTCCGTAATCTTCGCCGACGACTGCTTCATTAGAGCTATCAAGCGGAGATTCTTTAAAAATAGTATGAAAGAAAATGTCAAAGATAATCCGATAGATGATATTGTTTATACAGAACCTTATATGCCGATGAATGGAAGAGGTCATGACAACAGCGCCTTCGTCGATTGCGATAGTAATTTCATTTTGAATGCGGCCAACTTGGATTTTAATAAAAGTTTAGATCGATCAAAAAGACGAGCAAATGAGAATAAAGAAGATTTGACTTACTGAATTATAAAGCATTTTTTTATTTCAAATAATATGAGGGGCGTTCAAATAATATGAGACCGGTTCTACGACTATTGTGTTAGGAATAAGTTAACATTAAATATTTCAAAATGTCAAAAAATCACTTTCACAAGGAAAAACAATAAAATAAATTTCATTTATAAACTTAATCAAATCCCCCTAAGTGAAAGAGTGAGGTGCGCGATCTGGGTTTAGCATTAGATAATAAACTGCTGTTTGATAGACATATCGACTATGCTACCGGAAAAGCTCATAAAATGTTAGGATTCATCCAGCGAGTGTGTAAACCGTTTAGCGATGTACGAAACCCTTAAGATTTTATACTTCTCCTATGTACGCAGCATTCTCGAATACGGATCTATCATTTGGTCGCCTCAATATACAGTCTATAAAAATAGAGTTGAGAGACTCCAGAAGTACTTCATGAGACATCTTGATTTTAAATCGTTTCAAACCTCCGAAAGTTACTCAGAGAGACTTAACCGTCATAACATGGACTCACTCGAGGATAGGCGCCTCCAATTTGATATACGTTTTCTGTACAATATTATTAATAATAAAATAGACAGTCCCTATTCTGTTGGCAGAATCTCCTACCGAATCCCAAACAATAAGACCAGGGCTCGCGATTTATTTTATCTACCGAGAGTCAATACCAATTATGGTCAAAATATGTATTTTTACAGAGCACTTCGATCATATAACCTCAACTTTCAATGTTTGGATATTTTTAATTTATCTTCAAATACTTGCTTCGAAGAAATTAGAAATACGATAAACAGCCTTCGGGTTTGATTGGTATTTCTTCGTCCGTTAGGTACGTAGGCTGTGGCAATAGCCACTACACTATAATAATGCTTTCTAGTCAGTATGATATTTTCTACAAAATTTCTAATATTTTCTCAAAATGTGTATATATATATATATATATATATATATATATATATATATATATATATATATATATATATATATATATATATATATATATATATATATATATATATATATATATATATATATATATATATATATATATATATATATATATATATATATATATATATATATATATATATATATATATATATATATATATATATATATATATATATATATATATATATATATATATATATATATATTTATATATATATATTTATATTAACTATATTTTTACATTTAATTATTACCGTATCGTATTATTTATTAATTTATTGTTTGTGCACGTGTATGTATGTATATATGTATGTACGTTATATATCATCATATATCATACATCTACATAACTCATAATATGGCTTCCCTATCCCTTTCCCCTTACTTAAACCTGCATTTGTTTCATTGCTCATTGCGCTGTAACAATAGATTTAATTTAATTGTGAAAACTTTTAATTGGCCTTAGATGTATATATTATTAGTATTAAGTATAAAACGCTGTAAGTTTTCTAAAAAATAAAAATAAAATAAAATAAAAATAAAAGGGAGAATGAGTAAATCCAAGGATCTAAAACAACATAAATTCTGGAAGGCATAGCTAAGATATCTTAGAGGTGCCAACTACAACGGGCAAACCCGTCACTGTTACACCGTCAAACAGATAATCATTTATCTCCCGTGAGGTGAGTGTAGAAGACTTTCGGACGAAACAGTCCACTGTCTAGTTACGCCGCTTGCCCGTAAGAAGCCATAGCCTTACCGCGAGACACCGGATGTGAAACCAGCGGGCGGCCTCGTGCCCTTACTACCAGTTTTAACCAGATTTCTCCGGCCTACCAACTGGTTGTTACAGGTTCTAGGTGGCTTATGAGGTCCTCTCTCTTATGTAGCGGTGATTCAGTGTTTACCGAACCTATCGCGGACCACGGCGTCCTTTGCTTGGCTGTTCACCCGGTATCGGGTAGCCGATTGGTCGTTTCAAGAGCGGTTGCCGTAAAGTTAACAATCGCCCCCGTACAATAGGAAACAAAGCCATTTCCAGACTCCCCCGGTTATCGATTGGCTGACGCCGCACATTATGCAATCCGTCCAGGAGCGCCCGAAGAACGATTCTTAGGGGAACTGGCCCGCAGACACAGTCCTACCCGGGCTTGCGCTTCTGCGTGGAGCCTACCGGATGTGTGGTAAAGCTGTGAGTTAAGCCAACCCTAACACATGGGTCATAATGACCCAACTGCACTGGGCCCATAGCTAAAACATCTGTTAGATTTAAAAAATAACAAGTAATTGTCTTTCGATTTTTATTTGCTTTGATCAGATTTTGTTAAACAATATAACAAGTTTTTAGGTACAAATCGAGTCAGTTTTTAAATTGGTTTACAGAGCTTGCACTAATCACTTCAAATCATAGATTATTCCAAAAGTCCACTACTCTATTTTGCAGAACGTTTTTAAAAGGATTAGATTTAAATTTTGTACGGTTGAGTTTTTTGCTGTGACCTCAAAGATTTGTGATGGCGTAGAACTTGCAATAAATAAAATACAAACGGAGCTGCCATGGAATTCACCGACCAAAAATCGGGTCCATCATATATAATTATTACACTTCTGGGAGGTGAAGGGTGGATTCCGGACTTACGACCGACGGTGGTAGGTTTAGGACAGCTGTCTTGCCACATGTGAGCGTTCACCTTACCACCCATTCACTCCCACTTCGAAGCCATAGAATTTGAGATGCAGAAATCGCAGTTTTAGATAATTTTTCTAGAAAGTTGATTATTTTCCTGGAGAGACCAAGATCTTTAAAAAGGTGAAACAAAGATTTAGCTGGCAGGCCACGAGCGCCTACTTCCACCGCGTGAAGGTGAACAGTGAAGCCGTTCCGGGTGACGGCATTTGCGAGGTCATGGTATTTATTTAATTTGTACTCGTGGTCATTGGGACATTTGATTCCCATGGAACAGTTAACTCTACGATAAGGACCATCTTCCGAGATAGAGAGTAAAGAGTTATATCTGGACGCAGGGCTGTGCATCCGAGACTTTCAGGGAATTTGTACTGCTTAGAGACCGAATGGACCTCCATAATTCAATCTGAAGCTTTCTCGATTATTGAGAAAGGTTTTGCAGTGAGATGTTTTTTGCCTTTAGAGCCAACCCGCACAAACTGTATTGGGGGTTTGGAGGATACTGTCAAACCCTTGTTGGCACGAGCCACTGAGAGGCTAAGTACCTCGCGAATAACAGCAAGGACTTTGTCGTGGCGGTAAGTGTACCGTCCTTGATCCAAGGCCACCTTGCAGCCAGCTAGAATATGTCTAGCTGTGCAAGGGGTGTTGCTACAAAGGGGACATGAACTATCCTCGGCATAGCTCCAACGAGCGAGGTTACTGGGGTCTGGAAGTGTATGCTGAAAGGCATTTAAATAAAAAATATATAAAAATAAAAATACAGGCATAAAAATATAAATATGCCTGAAAGGCATAAAAATATAAAAATATTCTCTAGCCCAGATACACCGTAATAATTTGTGAGAATTTTTATATGCCTCAGGTCCTGTCTTAGTCTTCTTTGTTTGAGAGTAATCAGTCCAAGTAATTCCAAGCGATCTTCAAAATTCTTATTCTTGAGGCCAACTAGCATTTTGTTTGCCCTTCGCTGCACCTTTTCCATGAAATCTACATCTTTGCATAAGTAGAGCTGATAGCCATTCTCAATAATAGGTCTCACATAAACCTTGTAGGTTTTCATAAATACCCCTATTGGCAGATGCAATTAGTTTTTCTGTAATAGAAGACTAATTCGTGGTAAAACTGATAACCCTAACTTACTAGCCAAGGTGGATCTTTTCATACCAAATAATTATCTTCGTGCTCGATCGCACCATCTTTTCGCGGAGCCGTTCTCGCGCACTAACCTTACGAGGTGGAACTTGTTGGCACGTGCTTTGCGGGCGCTTAAATGAAATTCACTCGATGGCACCAGATTTCGATATTTTTTCCGCCGACCCTCACTTGTTTAAATTGCAAGCTATTCATTATTTATTCTTATATGACAGCTAGTATTATAAGTGTCATTCTATTTGTATAGTTACGGTAATATCTTTATTAATTTTACTTCTCAATGCCTTGGTTTTACTGTTATGTTGATTAGTAATAAGTGAATAAACAAAATAAATAAATAAATAAATAAAAAAAAATAATTCTGTTTTGCTGCTTGCTGTTGAAACATAGCGAAAATTGAAGTTCGCGTGGTAATCAAGTATATGTGTTTTAATTTTCATATTAAAGAACATGTGATTCAAGACTTTTGAGGAACTGGCCATAGGAGTGAATGCTCTTCCATATTCTACTGTTGCACATTGGCATGTGGAGTTAAGCATGCAAGAACATATACCACAGTATACCAGACAGCAGCTTCTCTTAGAACAAAATTAAAATCAAAGCGAATACGTCACGAGTCATAAGGGCTCGGTATTGATATGGTCGCCAAATGTTTTGCTACTCGGGCCTAGGCAGATATCCGAACGCTTGAAAAGGTTGGCAGCCATTACCTGCCTGTAATGCGTACCGTTCGCGTTCGTCGTGACGAGCCCCTCTGCCCACATGCCTCGCACCCTCTTCCCGCATTGCCTTATAGCTCGAGAGTAAAGCTACTGAGTGGTATACTGTGCAAATACCAAAGATGACCCTTGCTCGGGATGCTCTACGACGGCAGTCACCAAAGAAATAGTTAGAAATGTTGAAAAATTTTGCAGATCATTGTGTCATAGTAAGATTTCTTGCTGAAGTAGTGAAGATTTTAGTAGGCAGTAAGCATGGCGTTTTACATGATCGCTTGGTAATAAAAAAGGTATTCACGCGTTCGGTACCCATAATGCTAACCGACGTGCAAAAACAAACCAGACTGAGCATTTTGCAAAGCTTCTCGTAATTCATACAACAATATTAGGAGCGTTTTTTGACTCAATTTATAGCCATGGACAAAGCAAGGCTTTACGATCCCGAGACAAAACTTCTCATACAGCTTAGAAATTCAAGGCAATTCAATCCGCCGTTAAAATCATAGGCTCTCTTTTCTGGGACAGCGTATAGAAAAATCTGACGTGTATTGTTTGTTTGTTTGTTTGAAAAGCTTTATTGCACACACATAAGAGTACAATGTGGTGGGCCTATTGCCAAGTGGCAATATCTTACGGCCATACCGCCAGGGTTATTGTGACTAAAGGTTTATATGGGCAAATTGATTCACAAGTAATAAATGAATACACTTACATAATAGTCATCATAAGATAAAATATAAAACAGTGATTAGTAACGTATGCCAACTCGATATTGAACAGAGGAGTGGAATATAAGGACAAGCAAAGGAGACGAGAGGGGAAGGGGGTATTCATGAGTTGAGTAAATGTCTCTTTAACGATTTTTTAAACCCGCTCAGGTTTTCAAGTTGTTTTATCGGTAAAGGCACGGAATTCCAGAGTCGGGCCGCCTGCACTGCGAAAGACCTAGACATGAAAGTTGATGAATGCTGAGGTATAGCCAGTAATAGATTTTCCTGAGAGCGCAATGAAAGGCCATGGCATGAAAGCGGAGAGAAGAGATTATACAAATAAGTAGGACAGTTTGACTGTATTGCCGGCCTAAGTGAATCTATATTACCCCAAATTGGTCTATAAGGGCTCTAATATCTCCCTTATAGACCCAAACAATCATTTCAAATTCCTCGGCAGAAAAATCACCCATCAGGGAAAAGACGTCTCGGGCGATCATGTTATAGAGCATTTCAAAAGTTGCCTGGCGAAAATAGATGCCTTGCTAATTTCTGGCCCTCGTAAGGCCTGGATCTATGACAATTATCTAACGTCACATTTGTCATGGCCCTTTCTTATTTACGATTTTACCAAAACCCAACTGTCCCGTCTAGATGCGCTGGTGACAGCTAGTTTAAAATCCTGGCTGTCCTTAGCCAAACCAGCTGACCCCTCGACTCTCTTCAGGTCCAAACAAAATTTTGGGCTAGCGCTTAAACTGCCCTCTCTGCTCCACGCCAACTCCAGAAAAACCAAAAATTCGATTCTGTGCAATTCCAAAGATCCCGCAATATCGAAGCACGTAATAAGTGGCCGTAGTGATTCAAATGATCTACAAGCCCGTGTAGACTTCCACAAAAAGTTCCTTACTGGAATCAGCCAGAATGGCACTGGTCTGGGGTATGGCAGTACAACCACGAGCGACGTGGACTTGAAGAAGTCTCTTTTGCGGGGAGATTACGACATCAAGAGTATGGCTCATGCTATTGGCCTTCAATGCCAGAATGATTGGACAACAATTGGGGACTTTTGCATTCCGCCTCCAATGCACTGGAAGGTAATGCTCTATGACTGGACGCCAGAGATGCTGAAATTTTATTTGAATGCCTTTCAGCATACACTTCCAGACCCCAGTAACCTCGCTCGTTGGAGCTTTGCCGAGGATAGTTCTTGTCCCCTCTGTAGCAATACCCCTTGCACAGCTAGACACATTCTAGCTGGCTGCAAGGTGGCCTTAGATCAAGGACGGTACACTTACCGCCATGACAAAGTTCTCGCTGTTATTCGCGAGGTAATTAGTCTCTCAGTGGCTCGTGCCAACAAGGGTTTGACAGTATCCTCCAAACCCCCAATACAGTTTGTGCGGGATGGCTCTAAAGGCAAAAAACATTCAACTACTAAACCTTTCTCAATAATCGAGAAAGCTACAGATTGGATTCTGGAGGTTGATTCGGTCTCTAAGCAGTATAAATTCCCTGAAAGTCTCGGATGCACAGCCCTCCGTCCAGATATAACTCTTTACTCTCTATCTCGGAAGGTGGCTCTTATTGTAGAATTAACTGTTCCATGGGAATCAAATATCCCAAAAGACCACGAGTACAAATTAAATAAATACCATGATCTTGCAAATGCCGTAACCCGGAACGGCTTCACTGTTCACCTTCACGCGGTGGAAGTTGGCGCTCGTGGCCTGCCAGCTAAATCTCTATTTCACCTCTTTAAAGATCTTGGCCTTTCCAGAAAAATAATCAACTCATTCTTAGAAAAATTATCTAAAACTGCGATTTGCGCATCTCAAATTCTATGGCTTCGAAGAGGGAGTGAATGGGTGGCAAGGTGAACGCTCACATGTGGCAAGACAGCTGTCCTAAACCTACCACAGCCGGTTCGTAAGTCCGGAATCCACTGCTCACCCCCCAGAAGTGTAAATAATAGTATTATGATGGGCCCGACTCCGGTCGGTGAATTCCATGGCAGCTCCGTTTGTATTTATTATATAGTGAAAGAAAGGCATGAGTGGGGATACATGACCTATTGTGTTCAGTAAAAGATATTGAGAAACAATAAAGCAAATATCATTGAAAACAGAAATATACACATTTATTAAAATAATAGAAAATGAGTCCTTACAATAATTATTACATTGCATTAGGTTTCGGTCCAGAAATCAAGCTGTAGTTTTTTTTTAGAACGGGCAAGTATTAATTTTTCCACTTTACAGTCTGAAAAGAAAAAAAAAAGTAAGATAATATGTAACACTGCACAGCTATAGAGATTAATTAGTTTAAAAATATATTTTTCTATATATTTGATATGGACTACAACAGATTCAACAAGATTTGGACCACAGCGCGACAGTGTGAGTAGGCCTCTATAGGTTATAAGAAAAGATATAATTCTTACCGAAGTTCTGAGAGTATTTTCAGCGTAGAAGTACTCTTCGGACTGTGGGTGAAGCGCCATTTTATATTGAGTTAATGCCATTCTATCTCGCTGAAGGAGAAAGCATTCTATTACTGCCCTATGAACCTGGAGATGAAAAAATAAAAGATAGGTACAAAAGGTTAGTATTTAAAAACATTTCATAGAAAAATGTCATTGGGCTCGATTGCATTTCTTCGTGAACTAAAATCGGAAATTCGTCCATGTGAACGAGACAGGGCAATACGCTAGAGCGTAATGTAAGATGACCGGATGTCACTTTTTCGCATTAAAACTGCCCACCAAGGTCAAAGCATTTGAATCTTACACCGCACGAAATATGCTCGAAGCGTACAAATAATAAATAATATCTACACTTAAACAGGGATTACAATTTAACTTAAAATTAATAAACCCACAGCAAGTTATGTCACGCTTATATGTGATGATAGTCCCATGCCGCCCAACTAAGTAGGAACTTGTTCCAGGGCAGGCATTTTAAACGTAGGCACAATAAGGCTAAATATCATACATGTTTGTTTAAAAGCAGAAACTAATATACAAAAAGATTTAAAACAAGAATATAATCAGAATATCGCACATAAATAAAGTTGCATTTTTTTAAATAATTTAAAATAGTCAGAGAAAAAGTAATAATAAAATAAATAATTGAAAAAAATATATAATAAAATAATAAAAATAATAATAATAGTCACAAAGAGGTAGTCAAATAGAGCTAGATATTGGATAGTCCTTGGTAGTGGATAGTTCTGACAATGGTCCATCTCATTCGTCGCACCTGATTCAGATTTTCTTGGCGAAATATGAAACGAAATATGAAATATGGCGAAATATGAAAAATTCAGAATATCGCACATAAAGGCGCATTTTTTTAAATAATTTAAAATAGTCAGAGAAAAAAGTAATATTAAAATAAATAATTGAAAAAAATACATAATAAAATAATAATAATAGTCACAAAGAGGTAGTCAAATAGAGCTAGATAGTGGATAGTCCTTGGTAGTGGATAGTTATGACAATGGTCCATCTCATTCGTCGCACCTGATTCAGATTTTCTTGGCGAAATATGAAATATGCAAGGGGTTTACATTAACCCCTTGAGTATGATACGACCAAATCTGGTTCTGAAACAATTATCCGTTGAGTATGATACGACCAGATCTCGTTCCGCGTTTTTTTCACTTCTTTGACGTTCTCTTATTTATTCATAATTATCTAATTGTTTTACAAAATGATATTTCAATATTCTATATTCGAAATTGCAATGCAATCATTGTGCAGTTGTTCTTTTTATGATTGGTGTAGTAGTTTCGTAGTTATAGTACTTTAAGGTCGATGTCGCCGAAAATCCTGCAAAAGAGACAGATGCATCCATGAAAATACCCATTTACTCCAAGGGTTAAAAAGTATTAGGGTTTCAATCCTATGTAGTTTGTAGTCTGTAAGTAGTATATTTTTCCCGGCGAAAGGTGGGATACATTTTAGACAGCTTTTTACACCTAAAGTTATGTTCTACTATTATTCAGAACAAAGGTTTGAAAGTCCCCAAGACACCCTTCAAAATATTCATAATGGAAGGCTCAAAATGCAAAAAAACAGTCGCCGAAATTAATCTCCAAAACTGGGAAAGCTTCCAATTGCACTCGGGAGCCAAATTACTACTAGATTTAATATCAGTACTGCGCAGGATTTCAAAAACGAGTTTTATCCACTATGCAACGATCTGATTGAAAATGCCCTTTGAAAAAAAAGTTATGAATCACTCTTTACGAACCTTGTGCTTTTTTGCGATTTGTAATTTCATATCAACTGAGCTAATATGATTTAAAAACATTTCCAATAATAAAGAATTTGCCCCAAGAGAGTGCAGTTTGCTAATTATCTTTGGTAATGGTATAGTCGTTGACATGGTTGTTCGGCCACGCCAATCCTGAAAGAAAACAATATAGTGTAATTTGTGAATGTATATGATTAAATATAATATGTGATATGATTATACAATCTGTCCATCATCACACTGATTAGAAGAAAATCATAGATACTTAGATTAATTTCATCGATAGAACACCCCCTTAAAATTTCTTTTTCAGTCGATTTTATTGACAATACTTTTTTTTTTATAAATCACTTCATAGTGTAAATAATTAAACTATTGCACATAAGTCTGTTTTATTATATATTGGACCGTAAAACTAACAAAATCGACTACAAAAAAAAATATTAATTCATAAAAAATATTCAAAGCTTTTCTTACAAAATAATAGAAATTAAACTTTTTCAGAGAAATTTTACGTAGATATATTATGTTTAACTGAACACTGCCTTAATGATTGCAAAATTATGTTTAAGGTAAAGAACTATGAGTTAGCCTACAGATTTAATGGAAAGTCAGACAAATTAAAACACAGTTCATCAAAATCATTGGTTTTGATAAAAAAATGGCATGAAATTCGAATAACGTAACGATATTGTAAAACTATCTATTGAACAGATTGCTGAGCTATCATAGGTATATTGATGATAGGGATACTCATCATATGCAGGTATAGCACCCCCACAGGTAAAAACGGTAAAATTGAATTAGTAATAGACAACATGAGAATAGCCTGTAAAAGTAATAAGAAAGTGGTAATTTGTGATGATTGTAACATAGACTTGCTAGTAGATTCGCTTCTAAAACATAAATTTGTATTGATATTTCCATTATTTAAGTTTCTGCATTTATTTTGAACCAACAAGAATCACCGCCACTTCAACTTGCCTCGACAATCAATTTTGCAACTTAAGCTAATTTGTATCTCCAAAGACATTCAAGAGATACCTACAACAGCCCAATTCAGAATATCAAATCAAAAAACGGTTCGAAACAGAAATCTTAAGATCGACAATTGTTATTATTAAATGTGCAATACTCTAGTTCTTTATAAGATTTTTAAAGCAATCACCTTTTTCGCAAACATTGTCTCGATCATGTCCCATTTCTTCAAAATTGCTTGCACACACAAATTGGTCCAGTCAAACTGCATTGGGTATATCTGCAATTTAAGAACAGTTATTAGATAAACCTTCTTAACAGTGGCAAACAATCCAGTATCACAAAGTAAGAACTTACACAATTGATAAAGGTATTTCAGGAATGCGTATTTCATCTTTTTGGAATCATTACTTTAGACCCACGAGTGAGCTGTTGAGAACTGGAGTGGCCAAATCCAAATGACAGAATTTTACACCAGAGCCATAAATTGTGATATGCAATTTTCTAAAGTGGTTTTAGAATCAAGAACCTTTTAAACAAATTTTTAAGTAAGTTTTTTTGGTATTTATATAATTAGCCTATATTTTAATGAAGTGGGGTTAGGTTAGTATGGATGATCTTACTTTGTAAGGTCCCAGGTTCAATTCCCGGCTGGGTTGCCATTTTCCGTTGGGATAAAATTAACGGAATTGCATTTTATTTCTGTCGATCGAATGCAATAACACTTACACACATGTTACTTGTACACATACATATAAACATTTCATAGTAGGGTTGGTTGGAAGAAATTGTCGTATGACAATAAACCCGCCTATCGTGAAATATTCACAATAATAAGTATAAACAAACAAACACACCTGTGTGGTTTTTCCACGAATTCTTATTTTTGAGTATTATTTTGTTGCTTTTACAGCAACGTTACATGAGTGCTTCTACCCTGGATCGATGTGTCAACCTCTACTACGAAATGGGGAAAAACTCAAAATCGACCAAATGTAACATGAGTTGTTTCGGAATTGACCGACTCAACTGAGGATTGAAGACAACCCTAGGTAACACACACTAACATGGAATATATCAACAAGTTGATATATTCCATGTTACTACAATATCATAGCTATGTTACTACACTATAAAACTAAATATATTGGAGAATACCTGCTGTTGCTGAGATAACATCAGAGGCGATGTGGCTTTTCCGACTCCTTCTCCAGAATGAAACTTACAACAGAAAGCCAGCGTTCTTAAGACGGGCTTGTTATACAGTTCTGATACCCCGGCTGTTCTTTGCCATTCTAGAAAAAGAAAAAATGTACTTAGGGGAGGGAGGACTGCCAAAACAACACATCACATAATGAAAATAGAAGAACTAATAAAAAAACAACTATAAATGTTATACAAATAGTGAAAGGTCTAAATTCGTATGATTAAAGTTTTATTTAGATATATTCTATAACTATTCTAAATGACTAAAAAATTGCTATTTGATATTTATATAGTGATTTTTAATATAACATCCCTGTGTCAACGCCATTAGTTTTTCTGTAAATTTCTGCAAAAAAAATTATAACAATTTTGCTGAATTAGTCAAAATCCAGTAAACTGAAGTATTTGCAATTTCCTTAAAATATTCATCGACTTACTGACTTTGAAATTAAATAGTTTAGTTGGCCGACAAATATTTTAAATGGGTAAGAATATGATCCCAGCAAAAGCATTTTTGAACTCTCACTGACTTACAAATTGTTATTCTCAAGGTTGATTTACATTGAGTCAGTTACTGACTTCAAATTCATTCAAAACAAGTCAGTGCTGACCCGGTATTGCCATCGTGTAAATTGATTTCAAGTCAGTACAGCGCTGTCGCGTCAGTGCTGACTTCAATATTCCTGTCATATATTTTGCAGTCAGTCTGCTCCCCCCTCCACACGTGCCAGCGGTACGGACTGTGTCTAAGCGCCAAAGTCAGTAGTTGGTCAGTCGCTGGCACTGCGTTGTAGAGTGATGTCGCATCAAGTGGCAAATTTTAACTAGCGAAATTGAGGCATTTCGTTTTGTTTCTTTTTAGATACCTCTTCTTCTAACATTTCCGTCAACTCTTCGAACAGCAGATAGGAAAATTTTCTGAACAAATAATTCACTCGGATTAGATTCTGCCATCTTCGAGGACTCATTTTTCCCAACTGATTATAATAACGTGCGTACACCGTGAAGAAATAACCATGACTGACTGAATGTGTGTAAACAGTGTAAGTCAGTTCTTCGCGCTAGCACTGACACCTGTAGCTGAGTCAATAAATATGCCTTAATTCTCATAGTATTTAGGAGTTTAACAAAATAACACTTCAATCACAATGAGACCTTCATTTAACTATACATATATAATTTAAAGTTACATAAAGTTACAGTGCTTTGGCATTAGTAAAATGTGCCCGATTGCATTTCTTTGTGAACTAAAACTGAAATTAGTACAAGCGAACAAGATAGAGCAATACGTCAGAGCAGAATATGAAACGAACGATCGTCGACAAAAACTACCTGTTGATTTTATACTCGTTCGAATAAATTTGAACACATTTTGCACACAAATAATTTTGTGGTGTTAAATTCAGATGCTTTATCTTTTGTGGGTAGTTTTAATGCAAAAAAGTGCTTTCACATTCCGCTCTAGCGTATTGCCCTATCTCATTCACACGGATTGATTACCGATTTCAGTTCACGAAGAAACGCAATCGAGCCCAACATAGAAGTTTCACGGGTATAATGTCCCTTTCAATAGTCGGTTTGGTCATTGATTATTAGGTTATAAAATTGCTCAATGCCGTATTATTTTGGTGGCTAAGATTTTACTATGAAACGTAAAGCATAGATGGCACTTATAGTTCCAAACATTGATTAACCGCAGGAATGATAATACCACCGATCGGTGGTTTTTCCGTTGCGACAACTCGTGGGCAGCCGATGTCAGTATTTATGTAATTATGTAATTATATGTGAAAAAGTCGCCTTCATTGAATAAGCCACCATTATACATTAGTATGCGTGCACTAACACCCCTACCTAGCATTCTAAGGGTTAATTATTAATATGTTCAGTAGTTCAGTAGATGGCGTTCTAAACATGCATAATATAGCATTCTATCTCAAAATAAAATAATAATAAAACAACAAAGAAATTTTGAAATCATACCTCATATTATTTTAATATTATTTTCATAAAGATGTTTAACTTCAATTTTGTATCCAGGTTCAATACATAATAATTAGGTACCTACGTTAATATTCAAATAGACTAACAGATAGCATTCTAATATCTCAGTATTATTTCTGTGATATATTCAGCCTAAATAAAAATGTCATAGATTGCACTAATAATTTATTGTAATTGCTGATTAAATAATGGGTTTTTATAATCAATCAATCCTTCATCGTCAATGTTATTTATAGATGGCCAATAAATTTCTATTAGATTTGCCGGACGATGCTATCAGCGCCACCTGCATGTCGCCGGCGCAGAAGAGTTGCCAAAACGTACTATGGCATTGATTAATCTAATATCCTAGATCATCAATGGTATGGAATTCAACTGATAAGCAACTCTGTGCATGTGTTAGTTTAGCGGTTTTCTCCTGTGAAATCTACTCTACCTGCTCAGTCTTAAACTGCTTTACTTTCAATGAATATTGCACACTTACCCAAAAGTTTTATATAATCTTTAATCATTTTATTCTGATGGCTGTCGATGCCTGGTTGAGAGAAATGATTAGAGAGTAAATTATTCAGTCTATTGATTAAAACATCCACTGGACCATCGTATCCTTGGAGAGACATTTGATATTGTTTCATCTGAAATCGATTACATATTCAGCTTATCATGCCATGCTGAAATTGCTGATATGTGGATTACAAAAAAAAACAGAACTTACAGCAGCATCAGAGCTCTTTCCAAGCATCCTGTAACAAAAATATGGAATGAAATGATGAGTATAGACCCAATACCTGACCTCACATTATAGGGGAAATGCCTCGAATTCCCACATGTCTATTTCACTCATCAGTTCAAGGTAGAAAGAGAGCAGTGATCCATATCTTTTATAACATTATAACAATATTGGAATTACATTGGAAATTTTGTTTGTCAAAATTTTGTTTTTAATGTATCAATAAATAAAACGAAATAATTATGTATGTACATTTACTGTGGTTTGTGAAATGTGCCATTATGTCAATAGTAATTACGTAAATGTTGATGTGTTTTTTGTGATACTATGTAATCTCCTGTTCTATTCGACCGTTCTTCTTCCATTATTAGTCGTCTATACGTCACCCCTTCGTTCCCGACCCCTATCGGACAATTGAGATTTAACTATATATGTAGATAGGCAACTATATAGATAGAAAACCTGGACCATTCTCCGTATAGTTATGACCTAAGTCCCAATGATTGTTTTACATTCCATGAATGAAAGATAAGTTGCATGGTCAATGGTTTTAACCCCTCGAGCCGCGAGATTTCGCGAGCGCATGTCTTTGAAAGACTATGTATAATCATGGAAATTTTAGATTTATTATGGCGGCCAACCAAAATATTAATTTCACCCAAACCGTTGTTGCACTTTAGAATTGTTGCATATTAGAACTTTAGAATACTAACTTTAGAGTCCGATCGGTCCCAACAAGGCGCAACTGTGCTTTTACGTTTGAGTCCGATCGGTCGAGGGGTTAAGACCCTGAAGCTATCAAAATGGCCATTTTTACAACCCTAACGTCGGATCGAAATTACTGTTTCAATAGTTAGTTCGTCCGAATGTAAAAATACATTAATTTTAATGAGGGGAGTTAGATTTTTTTTTTGTTGTCATTTTTCTAATTCCTATTTATCTTTGTGTTCTATATGTAGTATCCTCATATGACTGTCAAGCATGAATAAAACGGGTATAAGAAAAAGTCAACGTTCAGTGGTGATATATTACTGGAAAATCGAAATCAACAGTAAATAGCATAAATTTTAATTTGCTTACGTTAGAAGATCATTCATCTCTGGGATCCGCCATCTTGTCATCAAATGATTCACGTAATGATTCACAGCAATTGGCCTTGGCATCAATAATTGATAAAATAATTTTCTTTCTAAAGTTTGGACCAGAAATAAGACTATCTGCAATTAAAAAGAACAATTAAATTAGATATTCAGCGTCCGCATGTCTAAAACCAGTTGTATTGTCTTCCTAATCGTCAGCTCTTTGGGTAAAGTTTAGGAAGAGTGGAGCTAGTTCCTGCTTGGTATGAAGAGATAGAAAATGTTCTTACAAAGAACACTTCTTAATCTAAATTCTAGAGAAAAGCCGGCCGGCCTGCGATATTTGCGAGAATTGGATCCTAATATGTATTATCTGCGAAGTAATACTGACTATAATCCCTTGCCTGTGAACAAACTGATCTGAAATACTACAATCAATCAATAATGACTCAAAACGTTGGTCGCCCAGGGCTTGTACAAGTGCCGTGTTATTTGTGATATTGGAATCGAAAATCGAAACTACGACTATTACTGACTTACACTCTAATCATACCCAGGGTAGCTCCTTTTTATACCTACCCTGATTAAGTCTCGGTATTAAATTCTATAATCTTCTCCCTACCACTATTAAAACGCTTGACTTAAAAGGACTTAAAATTTTTTAAAAACATTAAGGTGATGATGACAGGCCAACCTTTCTGTAATGTATTTATTTATTTATTTAAGAATTAATCACTATAAAACATTGATTTGCTTACAAAAATAACAGGAATGGCAAAACCTTAACCTTTTGCTTATTTGATTCTGTCACCCAACTGGGACTAGCCCGTTCTAGGGTGGACAGGACTCTAATATTACAATCAATCAGTATGATAGAAAGCGGGGCCTACCCTTTCTATGATCTAACCGAATTTGAAGTCCATGACTTTTCAAACATTGTACCATTGTGTTAAATGTAAGCTGTATATAAATATTCATGACTTCATTATCTGATTATTCTGCTTTTGTTGTAATATTGTATAAAACAGTAATTGAACACGAGCATCTATATAAGTAATTACCTATTGATTAGCATGAATGTTTTTATTATATATTATTTTTGACACTTTACCTATTTTGTTTACTTATTAGATATTTTAAATATTGTTTATTTTAATTATTTTGACTATTTACATGATCTGATTGTAATATTTTACAATTAATTTTATTAATTTTATTCAGGCATGTACTGAACTCATTTAGATTATCTATTTATCTATAAAACGGGTAAGATACTCAAATTAGTACCGGCAAAAAACTTATGGATTACACATAGTTTTACCGCACTACCTATTAGGTAGTACACACAGGTAATAGGTAGTACACACAGTACTACCTATTACACATATTAGTTTGTATATTATGACCTATAGTATATTCTGATATATTCAATTCGATACGAATGCAAAGTAAAGTAATATAATAAGAATTATAATTCTACATTTCCTAGATGAAAGCTTCTTTTTATGATCCAATATGATCTCCAAAACCATTAGACCGAGTTTGGTCAGTTTCTCTGGATGGGTTCGGTAAAGAAACAATCGAATTCTCGAGATATAATAAGGAGCACATTGCAAAGTTATGAAAAAAAAAACAAAAACTCACGGATAATATAATATCACCGTCGCCGATAGCGATTGCTCCATCCAATAATTCCGTTTTGCTCTTCAAGCTTTTATGCGAATGGAGGAATACAGGACGTCCCAGAATCATTCGTTTCAATGTTAGCGGAACGCTGGAAGTATGAATCGAAGTCTGAACGCCGACACTCGGATCCATTCCATTCTGTACCATTAATACTGAAATTGTATATATTACATCATGCTTCCAATTGTGTTTATAATGGCGATGAGGTTAAAAATAAGAATATGGGGGAAATGTAGGAATAAAAATAAGTGTGGAGCAAAGGAAAATACAACAGGAGAAGTAAAAAACAGAAAATTCCTGTCAAATTTGGTAAATTCAACTCGGAGGAAGGGTGCTGGAAAAACTACATCGAATGGTTTATTTTCATATTGGAAGCCAATCATATTCGGAAAAACAAAGGCGAATTTTTGTCCGTATGCGGACATAACTTATATGATTTGATATTATCACTGATTACGATTCGCAACCCCAATGTCACCTCAGAAGATGTTTATGTTTGGGATGCCGACGAAGATCCCTATGCAACTGATATCTAATATAAAATCGAAGACTATCGCGGTTGTTTGACATTATAAATAGGATAGAAAACGAATTTACCGCGTGAAATTTGTAGCACCCGACGTTTCGGTGACGTTGCAACAACGGCGGCTGCAACGTCACCGAAACGTCGGGTGCTACAAATTTCACGCGGTAAATTCGTTTTCTATCCGATTTATAACTGATATAATCTAATCTAACTACCAACAAACTACTGTATACTGCGGCTCTACCCAGAGTTAGGCAAGCCAGGCTTTTGGACTTCTATGACACTACCGCTATTGTGTCATATCAATCCCAATGTACTGGTCGCATTTTATGTCCCAGGCTGATTTTGTTTAGCCGCCATTTGTCAGTTCATATTAGTCGCGGAAAGTCAATAACAATTTAGTAGCATCTAGTACAAAAAAAAAGGGGCAAACAGCCCCTACCCCCAAACCCTATCTACCGCCAACCTACCCCCCCCCCCCCCCCTTCTTCCAATAGTGATTGTGTCAAGTGATTATGATCGCAAATGTGATATATTTGTAGTATATATGTGGTATTAAGTTGGCTATTATGCAACATGATTAGTTGCATAATAGTAGTAGATAGTATTTTTTTTAATACGGCAGGATTAAAAAAATATTTGTGTCGCTTGTATAAGAGATATTCCAACCACATTATCACAAAGTGGTTTCAGCCCAACGACACATCTGTGTAGAGAATTTCAAGTCCAATATTTCAAGATTGAAGTATGACTAGCATGACCTCTGGTGGACCGAGTTCAACCACAATCTTACTAACTCTTGCCAAGATCAAATGATGCCTACGTGCCAAATTTCACCTCAATCGGATGAAGCGTTTCATTCGATTGTCACAGATTCATCAGATTCACAGTCACAGACGTAAAAATATGCCCTGCATATGCCCTGGCGGCTACAAATAATCTCATTTCATTTGGATCACGATAAATGTTTTTATTATATCATTATGTTTGACATTTTACCTACTTTATTTACTTAATATTTTAAATACTCTTTATTTTAATTATTTTGACTATTTATGTGATCTGATTTTAATATGTTACAATTATTTAAATTAATTTTATTCAGGCATGTACTGAACTTGTTTAGATTATCTATTTATCTTTAAATTGGGTAAGGTACTCAAACTAGTACCAGGGTTTTTGTATTATGAAATAATACGACACTTACTTGCAGCTAGTGATTTATCAGATATTAGATCGGAGAGCGGGAGAAGAATCTGTTTGGGAGTTTCAAATTGATTTAATTTGTTAGCTCCAGCAAGGGCGTCAAAACTGGAGAAATCCGCGCGAACCTGAGCACCCAGTTGCTCAAATTGCTGAAAAAATAAATAACAAACAAAAATATTAAACACCGTGCATGTTTAAAACTGAAAAAGTAGTAAGTCATCAACTCCAGGCTAATTCCTACTGCTACTCATCAACTCCAGAGATAATTTCCTACTGCTGTGGCGCATCGCCATGAACGCTAGGGTTGTTATAAATTGAATGTTTATGTTTTGAAATTAATATACATGTTACATTTTTTACAAGCTTTTATTTACCTTGCAATGTTTGTTAGTTTGTTTGTTTAGGTCAAATCTTGCAGGCTGAATTAGAACCACTTCCCCTTATTCTATGAAGTTGAAATTGTACATGTTGGCTTAGTTCCGATGACAATGCATTTTTATGGTGAGCATAACCTGATTCTACACTCAGGATCGGCTCTCTATGAGGATACTCTTCCACGGTCAACAGCACAGACATACAATTTTGTGTACACATTCAATTAAGATAGCCCGTTCTAAATTTAACCATGACATGGCTGCTGCACCCAGGGTTGGCTCCCGACGAGAGGACTCCTCAACGGTCAACAGCACATAAATAAAATTTTGTATACGCACTCAATTATGATAGCCCGTTCTTAGTTTCACCGCGATAGGGCTGCTGCACACAGGGTTGGATTCCAACGAGGGTACTCCTCAACGGTCAACAGCACAATCACGAAATTCTGTATAGCATTCAATTATAATAGCCCGTTATAAGATCCACTATGACATGGCTGCTGCACACAGGGTTGGCTCGGAACAGAGCATTTAATTGTTTTAAAAAATATGCTTTTACCATAAACTTATTATTATTTTGGTTACAGTAATACAGGTGTCCCAGAAGTCGACGTCAAGCCGGAAACGGGTGATAGGTCATGTCATACCAGTTATTAGAAAAATATTTTTAAAAATCTAAGTTACATGTTTTTAAAAATATAGGCAAAAAAAAATAGAAAATCAACACCTGTAATGGTGTTTTAACTCTCGTTACTATAAATCTTTACTTATTTGCCTAAACTGTCATTTTCTTCCAAGCTGGAGCAGTTAGCTTTAAATTTTAAGCATGAATTTACAGAAGCACTATTCAGGATTACATAATTTAAAAAAAAATAAAATTAAAAAAACAGATTTTTTTATATTTTTCTGATAACTAGTATGACTTTGCCCTATCACCCATTTCCGACTTGACGTCGACTTCTGGAACACCTGTATTTGGTTTTTGATACACATTACAATCCTTTCTGGTAACTCTGTACCAGTCCTGTACCAAATATCCCCGCATTCGCAAACGCGGATCAACCGCGTTTGTCAAAATATTGCATCCGCATCCATATTCGCCCACATAGGACCTATTCTTGAAAAATTTTGCATGCGTAATTTGTCTACGGCCCATGTAAATCAAATCGACCATAGACAAATTAGGCATACTAATTTTTTCAATAATGAACCCCCATATTCCGCAACCATAAGGTTTCACAGCTCCTAAGTGCCAATTGAGTGTTATTCCAGATAGGTTCTTAGGTTATCAAGTGAAAGATATCAATTTTGTAGTGTTTCTTATTTTCGCTGCAGCCAAATGAGAACTCCACCTCGACGAGGGGGGGAAGGAGTGGGGGGGGGGGGAGAATAGTCTATGTTTATAGTTTGATTATTCGTGCACAAACCTAGTTTATAAATCGATATTAAGCGAAACAAACCTCGTCTTCATCATCAAAATGAAAGCCTTTTCGTGTCACATTCCAATAATCGTCATCAGCCATTTTATCAGACGAGTATTCTTTTAAAAAACTTAAATTTCAAAAGTACAATTTCTCCCAAATAAACAAAAACCAAACCGATAAACGAAAGCAGCGTAGCTGAAGCTGTCACTTTAGCTGTCTGTACCAGTCTGTACTCACTGATCATATAAATATCTGTACTGTCAAAAACTAGGTTGCGTTCAGAATAGATCGAACTCTCGCTAACCTCGTTAAAACTAATCACGTGACATACCGTCTAAGATTTTTAAACATTGTTGTAAATACAAAATCTTTATTTTTTAAATAACGGGTATGAAAAATATACATTTTCAATAAAATTGTATTAAAAAAAAGGTAACGACGAGGATGGGATTCGAACCCACGCGTGCAGAGCACATTGGATTAGCAGTCCAACGCCTTAACCACTCGGCCACCTCGTCGATTGCGCATCCGCACCAAAAAGCAACCCACCTCCAAGTGCCTACACCTCTTTTTAATAGAAGAAATAAATATTAATTCAGGCATTTTAAAAATATGTATTTCCCTGAATTCGTCACAAACTCATTAATGCAAGAAATACATTTGAGTTTTTAGTTACCGGCATTCTTGAAGTGGCCGTCAGTAAGAGCAAATAAACAACTTTAAAAAATCGATTGTTTTTTTTATTAAAAAAAATACATATATTTTTTAAAAATTGGCGAGCACTATGCGCTTACTAACGGTA
This sequence comes from Micropterix aruncella, assembly GCA_944548615.1. Classification (NCBI taxonomy): domain Eukaryota; kingdom Metazoa; phylum Arthropoda; class Insecta; order Lepidoptera; family Micropterigidae; genus Micropterix; species Micropterix aruncella. The sequence continues at coordinate 27,876,008 of OX155962.1, forward strand.
GGTAAAATATCGCTGATATTGTTTATTAGCGATATTTTACCTATCGCTAGATGGCGCAGCGCGCTCAACGCTTCTCGAACTTTTTTCATTAGATAAAAATTACTAAGTTGACAAGAAAAAATATTTTTTTTCTGTGTAAAAAAAAAAGTTGCATATTTGCTCGTTCATTCAACCCCCTTCAAGGATGCTGGTAACTAAAAACTCCTGTATAACTGTTAGGCAGTGCCGGTTTTAGTACTACCAGCGCCTTGGGTGAGATTTCTACGGCGCCCCCTATCTGCCATTGAAACCCATACGAAAAAAAGACAAGGGATGTAATGAATAACCATTTATTAAAAAAAAACTAATAAAATTTTACTTTTCTGGCCTTTCTATCGGCGAACTCTATCGGCGAATTTATTAAGATACGAAAGTCTATGTTTTCCGCAATTTCATTTTCGATTGACAAAGTTGCCAAGTTTGTCAATCTAGATTATTCTAGATTGAGATATTGTCGATCGCAGATAGGTTTTTATCACTTTCTCCACTAGCAACCGTTACAGGTGTAGTGATCAATATTCGCAATGTTATCCATACATAACGTGAATATTTATTTTTTTCGTCAAAGCGGGACGCCTTTGTAGAAAAAAAATGTATTGGTCTTTAACTACTTTTTATTCAAAAATGAAAAACATGACAACAGTATTACTAATATAAGTAGATATCTACGCAGTTGTTTTATATTTGTCGGAGGAGCAAATTGTTTCAAAATATCGGGTCTAGTTTATAAGTAAGAATAAAGCTAATTACATGATTTATTAATTGTAGTCTTGGTAATCAAAGTCTTGGTAATCAAAATGGCTTTCAAAACTGCGACACTTAACTGTGTTTTTTCGCTTGTCCATATTTTATTCATTAGAGAAAAAACTCTTTCGTCAGGTGCGTTACTTCCAGGCAAACATAAAACGTACTCAATAATTATACGAAAGCTAGTACAGTTGAGATTGTTATTACGGAAGTGTTTGAACAACTTCACCCAACGGTCTTCAGCAGCAACATTGTCAGAATTCCAGCTCGTGACTTTGTCATCTTTTGGGCTTAAATTATCTTTTGGTGTGTTTGCGAAAGCGGGACATTTTTGCTCTCGCTGGGGACAGCGGGACAGACAGCCTGAAAACGGAGCTGTCCCGCGCAAAGCGGACGTATGGTCACGTTATCCATACATCTGGATACAGTTCTTTTAAGTTGCGATCTTTGATAAAATTTAAAAGACAGGACTAACATTCTGATCAGGCAAAAAAATATTTCAGACTTATGAGTTTATCACACACAACTATCTATATCTAATGTAGAGTCTACAATTAATTTCAATTGGAGTTCACCACACAGTTAGAGGTCTGGTTTTTCCGGAATCTTTTTTATATTGTACAAAAAAGATCAAGGTTCCGAGTAGTCATTTAACTGTTGGAATCTTTCATTCGTTGAAATTAGACAGACAGTTCAAAATTTCAACTTTAAATTTCTTTTCTCGAGATGTACATTAAATGGCTCGTCGCATGCAGTTTCCCGCGCTTGGCGTTTGTGGCTCTAAACACGTAATGTTAGTTTGTATAATAGATTTACAACGTTTGTAGTTTTATTACATAGTCTTTGTCTATTTTACAGTTACAATCTGTAATTTTGTGTTTTTTGGCTATTTTTTGTATTGACAGCAACAAAGAAAGAGTTTATTATTGAATACTCTTTATTTATAGCTATCAATATAAAAATAGTCAAAAAACACAAAATTACAAATTGTAATTGAAAAATAGATAAAGACTATGTAATAAAACTACAAAATCTGCAAATTAGGGGTGTCCTCAGGATATCTCCTAACCTGGTTTCCTGGCTCACACACCTATTTGTGCCTACTGGTACACCTATTGGTACTACTATTTAATGAAAATAAAATAAACTATTCGAAATCAAACCAATAAAAAAATCTAAATAATAAGAGAAGTAAATATATTAAAAGGAATAAAAACACGATTGCCGTTGCAAAAAGTGAACTTATTTAAATTTTTTTATTACCGTTTGTTATGAAATATTTGTGGTTTATATATTTATTCATATAGATCCATATATATTTTCGGAATGTACTGAGTCAGACCTTTCATTGGACACTAAATACGATATATTTATGTTAATGTATTGACATTTAGGTATTTGGACATTTAGACAACTATTCACTTGATATTTGGACAGTTAAGGTACCCTATGGCACTCGGAATGTATGTATGGCACATATTTCTAAATCGGTTCGAGCGTTTAAAAGTTATATTGGAATAAAAAAACAGAAACATACATAGATGAACCCTGAACACATTACATACTGTTTTTGTTGGGCAGTCGTGTGAAAAGCATAACAACAACATTAAAAAATTATAAACAAATGAATAAACAATAATAATTGACAAGTAACATATTAAAATCTTTGGCTTCTGAAAATCTCATTTTAAAAACATATTCTTGAATCACGTTCATTCTTCTATTCTCATGAATCACGAAGATGTCAGAACACATTTATATTCTTACGAGAGAGTATGGAAAAATATGAATATTTCGCAGCAAAAACGGCCGCGGCGCAAGCTCTGTGGTCCCTGGCACAGATTCTTAACCTGACACCCAATTTTTAGACACGTGTGTCTATCGCGCTCCACGTGCAGAAAGAGAGGGAGATGACGTCGACACGAAAGAGAGAGAAAAAAATGAGAGGGGGGGGGGGGGGGGCAAGGGGGAAAGGGGGCCGCACACGCGCGAAAAGAGCTCGTGGCTTTTTATTCTAGATCGAGAACGTTTGACCCGGAAAATTCTGGTACGGCGCCGCGGCGGCCAGTTTGTCTACCTCTGTAGGAGTTATATTGTTATATAGCACAATGTTTGTTTGTTTGTTTGTTTATACTCTTTATTGTGAAAATGTCACAATGGGCGGGTTTATTGTCATATGACAATCTCTTACAACCAACCCTACTATGACGTGTTATATATACATATAACACGTAACACGTGTGCGTGTAACATGTCTGTAAGTGTGTGTCTTGTTATTGCATTCGATCGACAGAATTGAAAATGCAATTCCGTTAATTTGATCCCAACGGAAAATGGTGACCCAGCCGGCAATCGAACTTACAATGTTGATCAGGCGACCTAACCACTATGCCACCGGGCCGTCACAATGATTGATATCATTACTTAAAGCATTTTTTTTAAACAAGAAAAAAATGGTCACCACAAGATTTTCCCGGCAAGTAGCCTGGGACTTACTTCAACTGAATAATTATTTCATAAATAAAGTCGTTAGGCAGTTGGAGAAAATTCCTATTAACATGCGACGCAACGCAAATTCAATTTAAAAATGACTCTTATTCAATTTAAAAATCAAATTGCAAACGCAGGTGAGCCTTCGAATTCGATTTTCGAACAGGCCACGCATCGCAAGCGTCACCGCTTGTAAAAGCCTTATTATTTAATGTATATATGGCGGAATTTAAATATTATTTGTCGCTTGTATATGAGATATTCCAACCAAAATTTCACCGTTTGATTTCGGCTCAAAATGTATCGAATGTCAACTCTCTGGGTCCAATATTTCGAGATTCAAGTATGACTAACGCAACCCTCTGGTGGACCGATTTTAAGCAAATTTTTTTCAACTCTTGCCATGATCAAATGATTCCTTCATGTTAAACTTCGGATTCGCTCAATCGGATTAATCATTTTGGCGCTATCGTGAATACAAGCAACCAGACAGCCGGATACAAAGGTGTCAACTACAACGGGCGAACCCGTCACCTCAGGAACTTTGAACGATAATGATCGTTTTATATCCCGTGAGGTAGCGTAGAAGACTTAGAGACGAATACAAACCTAACGTCTAGCTACGCCAACATGCCCATCAGAGGCCAACTCCTTACGCCGAGGCACCGGGAAAGGTAACCAGCGGGCAGCCTCGCCCTCTGGCTGCCAGTTTTGGAAGACAGACAGACAGACACACAAACACACAGACAGGATGGCGGTGTCGACTACAACGGTCGAACACGTCACCCCAGGCTGGTATAACGATATAGATCGTTCTTTCAGCCGTGGGATGAGCGCAGAAGACTTGGGGACAAAACAATCTACTGTCTAGTTCACCACACAGAAAGAAACGATTTCTCAAATTGAGACTCGCGAAAGTTTTAAGTTTATAGTGTTATTTTAAGTAGATATTTTCTTAGAGGAAGTCAGTATTTTCGAATCGACAAACGTGAGTTTTTTGTATCAATGTAATATTAGTTTCAAAAATTTCGTTATTTTAAGTATATATTTTCTTAGACTAAGTCAATATACTCGAACCAACACATGCGATACGTTTGCATGAATGCAAAATTGGTTTTAATATTTTTTCTAAAACCAAGAATATATTCTCAAGTAAATTCTTTATATTACTTAATTTAATAACATATTTTTATCAAAATAAATATCATTGCAAGTCTTCGTTTGACAAATGTGTTTTTTTTATTAAATACATTTTGAGTGTTCTTCCTAGAATAACCTAATTAATTGATTTGAAAGCACATAGATTCTTAAGTCAATTCCTTACGTCACTTAATTTAATAACGTATTTTAATCGAAATAAATATCGCTGCAAGTCTTCCTTAGACAAATGTGTTTTTTTTTATTAAAGACATTTCGAGTGTTCATCCTAGAATCACCAACTGAATTGATTTGAAAGCACATTGATTCTTAAGTCAATTCCTTATGTCACTTAATTTAATAACGTATTATTATCGAAATAAATATCATTACAAATCTTTGTTAGACAAATGTGTTTTTTTATTAAAGACGTTACGAGTGTTCTTCCTAGAATCACCAACTGAATTGATTTGAAAGCATATATATTCTTAAGTCAATTCCTTGCGTCTTTAAATTTAATACCGTATTTTTATCGAAATAAATATCACTGCCAATTTTCCTTGTAAAAATGTGTTTTCTTTATTAAAGACATTTCGAGTGTTTATCCTAGAATCACCGACTGAATTGATTTGAAAGCACATATATTCTAAAGTCAATTTGTTACGTCACTTAATTTACTAAAATATTTTTATCGAAATAGATACCGCTATAAGTTTTCGGTAGACAAGTTTGTTTTCTTTTTAAGCACTTTTCGAGTGTTCATCGTATAAATACTAACTGAATTGATTTGAAAGCACGTATATAATTAAGTCAATTCGTAATGCCATATAATGTAATAACGTATTTTTATCGGAATGAATATAACTGCAAGTCTTTTAAGGACAATGTGTTTTTTTAAACATATTTCAAGTGTTAATCCTAAAAATACAAATGTAATTGTATTTCATTTATTTACAAAAATTTATTTTTGGACTAGGACTGAACTAAATAAACCAAGCATCGTAGTATTTAATATGACTGACCGTGGTATATATTTATAAAATGAAGTACATTTTTTTAAATCTGTTTTTATTTTAAATTGAAATTGATTTACGTATTTATCCTTTATTTGAATGTATACTTTGGACCCAGAAACACTAAGACTTCTAAATTTTAAATAAAATTAATAGTTTAATTATGCATTGCCAAAAATAAAGAACTCTTGATATAAGAAAACAGTTTTATTTTAGTCTTGCCCCAAGACACGTACATACGCTGCGAAATTTGACCCCAGAATCCAGTCTTGAGTCAAGACTAAAAGAATAAAACTCAAGACTTGTAAATTAGCAAATTTTAGGTCAAGAATTTTATTTTTTTTAGTCTTGACTCAAGACTCGTACACGTAATAGTCTTTGGTCAAGACTCACAAACGTACGAGTCTTGAGTTATGACTCGCAATTCAGATTTTCTTGGCATGCGTGATGCGTCATTTGAATGACCATTACACAGGGTTCATATAGCTTCGTAACTATACGTAATATTTGGGTAATAAATACACTTTATTTTTCACTATGTCTGTAATTGTGTATTGCCGGCCTTAGTGAGCTGCGAATGACTGTATGCGTTTGCGAATAAATACCCTGAAAACAAGCGACGGGGAATCCCCTATGCCGTTCGATTTCCGCGCGCATATGGTTTAATTGATGTCAGGGTTGCCAACTTGTCGTAGGAATTTTTAAAAATTACAATATTGTCCATTGTCTTCAATGGAGGCTGGGGCCTTTATACCCCCGGGGCCACGGGCTGCAGACCAAAAAGTTCTTATATAGATCCGCCCCTGCTTCTACTGAGCACGTAGAGCTAGCATGATCCTTGCCAGATTGCAAACATCTAGGTTTCCGTTATACACAAAATTTAAAGGACGCGTTATGCCATGCATACCAAGAAAATCAAAATTGCCAGTCTTGACTCAAGGACTCGTATGGTTACAGGTCTTGACCCAAGATTCGTATGTTTGCGAGTCTTGACCCGAGAATTTTGTTTTTTTGTTAGTCTTGTAGGTACCAATGCTAGTTTTGTCAGTGTTACCAGATCAGTTATACAAAATCCCTCCAGATCATTCCAAAAACGCAGTGGCTAATCGCGCCCGTCCACTTATCGTATGCTTTCTGTAATTGCGAAAGGCAAACGAACACGTTAGGTTAGGTTAGAACATATAAGAACTATTCATTTGGACGGGCGCGTAGCCACTGCCTTCCAAAAAAATCGGTGACACGCACCCATTAAATGTAGATTTCTTTGGCCAGCTATTATAAAGCTATTAAATAAATTTGAAAAAAATGTTTTTTTTTTAATAATTAAAAATAAATTTAATGAAAAATGTAGGGGTTAACAAGAGCTTTCCAACGATATATCATGTCAAGTTTGGACCTATGGTTGTTAAGATATGTTTTTTTTATCTTTGAGCTGCCGCCATTTTGAAACAAGATGGCGGATCTGGCTCTTCTGCGATCTCATCTAAGGTATTGGGTTAATACATTTTTGCAAATACATACAATACAATTAGCCGCGAGTAGGCTATTAAAATGGTTCCGTCTCTACCGACCTCTACAATTCGATACCCTAGTTCACAATTATATATATATTTTTTTGTGAATGAAATTGTAACTTTATGATTTATGTCCTAACGTCTTTACTACACCACATTCCCCCCGTAATTAGTATGATTTAAAGCTAGGGGATCGATGTGTCAGTTCCTTGATTATTTTTACAACCCAACGATTTAGTTAAGATTCCACAAGGAATAGTTTTTGGGTATATTTCTGAGCTAATAAAATCTCAATAATGTACTAGTACTACTAATAAGGCAGGGTAAGATATGCCTTAATACTACTTACACAATAATGTACATTGGGTAGATGTAATAAAATAATTGTTATTGCTCTTATAGTATAAAAACAATATATTCAATTATCTGGTAACAATCCGGCTGATGATGACGATGAAATTCAATTAATTAAGTTATGAAAGTTTTACAATACCTTTTTGCGCGATTTTCTATTCGCAAAATTATCAATTATATCATTGTATGAAATCTTGTTGATTAGTTCTGACTCTATGCACAAAAGAGCTAAGGCGTTTAGTTTTTCTTGGCTTAAGGTAGATGTTAGATAATTCTTCACCCGTTTTAAGCAAGAAAAGCATCCCCATCTGAACAATTTGTCACTGGTGTACATAAGGCCATGCGAACTGCTATATGCAAGTTTAGATAAACGTTTTGCAAATTATGTTTTTTCAGGAACAGGAAGACAAACCTTTCACACAGACATTCCAAACACAGAATCTGGTTTTACCTAAATTCTTTCAAAAGAAAGTCAGTCTCTAAATCATTAGGATACATTTCTTCAGAGAAAAGGGCTTTTTCCGTAAGGGTTGATGATGACAATGCACTCATTTTGGTCATAAAAATTCATTTAATTGGAAAAACATATTACATGTTGAATTGTTTGTGTGGATCTAATGACATTTAAGTATATAAATATGAATGTTATTAATTTCTGTAAGACATAAAAAAAATTGGCCCCAAATTTGCCACCCCCTAAAATCGAAAGAAGTGGAAAAAATATACAATTCAAAAATACAAGTGAAACTGCGATGATAGTTTTATTATTTATATCGAGATAACCAAAACCCTATAGGTTTTTGTCAATAAATAGTTACCAAAGTGTCATAATATCATGTCAAACGCGATTTACTGCACTTTAGCATGGAAACAGCGTAAAATTTACTACTTTGTATTAGTTATTCTGACATTTTCGCAATTTTTTAATGACCAAGCAAGATATACCTACTAATCCCAATCGGTCGAAAGAACTCGAAGCCGAATTTTAAAGCGGTCGGGCATAGCTAAGTAGTTTTTTAATAATTCTTCTTCTTCTTAGGGTGCCTCTCAAACTAGTGAAGGTTGGCAGTCAGCTCTGCATACTTCTTTTTGTCCTTTGCCAGGCGAACAATTCGGCGACACTTGTAATCCCGGTCCATTCTCGAATGTTCCGCAACCAAGATTTCCGTCTACGGCCAGGTCTCCTCTTTCCTGCAACTTTTCCCATCATAATGAGTTGCAGGAGTTGGTACCTGTCGTGTCTAAACACGTGACCCAGGTATGCAACTTTGCGCTGTTTGATGGTCTGCAAAAGATTGCGTTTTTGGCCTACACGTAGTAGAACTTCCTCATTGGTGACTTTCTCAGTTCAAGATATCGACATCTCGAATGCTTCTATACGTTTTCTGAGATCTTCCTTAATAATCGAGGCCTCACACCTACATAGAAGTGTGGACCAGACGTAGCACTGGAGAAGACGTATTCGAAGTGAGATTTTCAGGTTTCGATTGCGAAGAACCTTTTTCATTTTTCCAATGGCGCTGCGTGCAATTTCGATGCGAGTTTTGATTTCTACTTCACAGTCCCAGTTTTGTGTAAATCAGGTGCCAAGGTATTTATATTTATCAACTTGTTCTAGTTTTTGACCCGCCACAGATACGCTAGGTTGGATATTGGGATTGTTAGAAATGACCATAAACTTAGTCTTGGTGACATTCATCCTGAGACCAGCTTTGACACTACACTCGTTTACTCGATCAACAATCTCCTGTAGCTCGGCTTCCGTATATATAGATGCTATGAGAACAGTGTCATCGGCATACCTCAAGTTGTTGATGAGGCGGCAATTTATTTTAATGCGACAGTTCAAGTCCTCCAGAGCTTCCGTCATGATGGCTTCAGAGTAGATGTTAAAAAGAGTCGGCGACATGCATGCCCTGCCGCACTCCCCTCTTAATGTCAATTTTCTTGGATCCTTCCCCCTTCAACTCTGACAGTGGCGCGCTGATTCCAGTACAGATTTTGTATTATACGGATGTCTTTCTTGTCCAGTCCGATGTCTTTCAGAAGTGCAATAAGACGATTATGTTGCACTCTGTCAAATGCTTTTTCGTAATCTATGGAACATAGAAAGACATTTTGCTGCATATCCTGACATTTTTGCACCAAAACCTGTACTGCGAATAACGCTTCCCTCGTCCCCACTTGTATATATGTATGTATTCTTTATTGCACACCAAATAAAAAGGTTACAAATAGGCGAGTTTAATGCCTCTTGAGCATTCTTCTCAAACTAACCTTAGGGATGTAGGAGTGAGCATATTGGAGTACTACAAAGATGTTTAATTAGATTGAATGTAGCATATATAAGAGTATATAAGAAGAATATATAAAAGAAATAATAGTGATATATAAATAATAATAATAAAAGTCAATGTATGCATGCATGCATATATACCATATACATATACACTTCGTCTTTTTCAATAATAAAACGATTTAATTATCTAGTTGTTTTATTTGCAACAAAGGAAAACTACTGTACCTACTAAGGGAATGAGTATATTTTTTCAAGCCAAGCATGGGGTGATATGTCTGGCAACACTGCCGGGCGAACGCAGAAGGTGAACAAGTATCACAATTCTATTGGTGTTGGCCGACGGCTATACAAATTTGTTTGTATTGGACGAAGATGGAACAGTCTGTTGCTGACACTTCATCATTGCTGCAGTGATTGCTGCTGTCTTCTTGGAGCATTCCGGAAGCCGTCGTATCGAATTTTATTGGTAAGTACTACGTATGTATATCTATATAACCTAAGTGCAATATTATTTATTTAGAACACCCTTGTTAATGAGGGGGGGGGGGAGGGGGAGTAAGGGGAATTTTAAATTTGTTTGAAAAGTTAATTTTCTATCGAAAATATGAGAGCTAAAGTGAATTCATCGATGTATATTACAAATTATATAACTTTTATGTAAAATAATTTCCAATTGTTGCAGAAAATGGAGTAATCGTAAGAAGAACAGTCGGCTTGCGAATACAATGCAATGATTTAATTTTATTTTTCTCACATTTTCTTTCAGGTGACATTCCAGCACAGATAACAACACTGGGACATCTTCTACCACCTCGAGGAAGACTTTCTAAAAATGTTAAGTTCTCTACAATTGAAGCTATCGAGGGATTAATAGTTAAAGTTTCAGTAAGTTTTTTTTTTAATTATTTTTTTTTTAGTGACTTCCCGGTGCGACTGGTGATGAGTCACATCGCTGTGCAGTTCGAAGTTTCGAGTTCTTCTGTGCAGTTGTTTTGATGTATATTATGTTATTTTTTTGTACTTTTTTTAATTTGTGTTTAATGTAGTTTGTCTATAATTTTTTTAAACAGTTATTCTATATTTTTCTGAAATTTGGTTCAAATAGCTTATTGTATTGTCACTTATTATTATTTTGTCGAACTTTTTTAAAATTAGCTCCTGGCTCATACTGGCCAGGTCGACGCTGTTTTTAGCTAGACCTTTTGTCTACCATATATGCACCTGTTTTATTAAAATCATAATATTGGTAAATAAAAAAGTTGACAATAAACATTTTTCTTTCGTCATTTTTTTTAGAATGTGTACAGTGTATTCAAAATATTATGCGCAGGTCAAAGGACAGTCAAACATCTGTTTACTACTTATATATACACCGTTTCATGCCTGGAAAAAAAACATTCTGATAATTCTGTTCAACGTAATCTTTACTTTTTTCAGACTGCTGAGGACGTCGAAAATGTGCAGTAGTAAAGGACGGGATGTGCAGTAGTAATTATTATTCATTGTTCATTCTACATTGTCAGTCAAGTAATTTTTTTTATTACCAAAAAAGTTGTAATACCATAACAAACATAACTACACCGGTTATGATTTTCTGGACAATGTCTTCCGCTATTTTAGTTATATTTTGTGGCCTTATATAAGTGTGTGTGTGTGTTTTTTTTTAATTTCCTTGATATTGTATACCTGCGTTAATGTCAAATTAATACACATTATTTTAAAGTAATACATTGTTTATTTTCATATCACACAATCATAATTTTTGCATTAACATAGCAATAATAATACCCACATTATTCTTGAAAATATTGTGAAGTCTTGTGTTAAGTTTCTTTATTTCATTTTAATAGTGGTTACAATTAAATTGTTTATTTATTAACTGAATCCTTATGTGATTTGTGATTTTTGTTTTTATACCCAATTCATTGACATTCGCTAGAAAAGCATCACAGCTAGAATTATTTTATTATATAATTTAATATTATTTTAATAATGCCAGAATGTATTTCTCCTAACCTAATATATTTTAGTATTCATTTCATTTTGCATCTTTCTTAAATCAACGTAAAAATATTGCCATTTGGAGGATTTTCAAAAAACAAAAAAAAACAGAGTAGATTTTTCAATTTACGAATGTAAATGACTGATGACTGGAAATATTTTTTTATTGCATTTGGATCTTAACTTATTAAAAAGTATTTGTTTCACCAACTCGTAAAAAAATATCACTCGTTTTCGATTTGGTGAAACCAACACTTTAAAAAAAATCCAACCGTTATAAAAATTACTTCCGGTCATCAGTCAAATACATTTGTAAATTGCAACATCTACTCTTTGTTCAAGCAAAAGGAATATTCTTCAATTAACAATATTTTAGTGTTGATTTAAGAAAGGTATGAGATGAAATAAATTAAAAAAAGTATTAGGTCAAGAAAAATCTATTCTGACAATAAGAAAATAATATTGTCGCATCAAGATATTTTGGTAGTCTTGGATAAACACTATCATGTTATTGGATTAATAAAATCATTTTCTTAGATAAACACAATATTTTATTGAATAAACAAAACTAATTTCTGGGTTAAACAGATATATTTCTTGGGTAAATACTATAATTTTCTCGGATAAATACTATAAAGCTTTTATATAAATACTATAATTTCCTTGGACTAATGAAATAATTTTCTTGCATAAACACAATAACTTTCTTAAAAAAAAACAATAATTTTCTTGAACAAACACAACAATTTCTTGAATAAATACAATCATTTACTTGGACAAACACAATAAGTATCTTGGAAAAACACAATAATTTTCTTGGTTACTATGTTTCTAAATTTCTAGGATACGCTACCATTTTCTTCGTTTTATAATTTATATTCTTGGATTGAAAAGAGCATTTGTTTTACACGGAGAATGTATGTTCTTCCTATGAGAATTTATGCTTCCTTGCAAGAAGACACGCATTTGTCTCAATTTGACACTATATTTTATTGACACAAGACAAAATAATTGAAACTACAATTTACTCTTTCGAAGAAAATATTGTTTTCCTCCTATGCTAAACCTCGGGTTATCTTGACCAATAGGATATTGCTTTGATCTAAGATACCATTTCTTTCTGTGCAGCAACCCGTTAGACACCAACGCCTTACGGCGAGGCACCGGGAAAGGTACACGTCGGGCAGCCTCACCCCCTAACTACCAGTTTTGGCAGGATATCTCCGTCTGGAGTTAACCTTCAGGATACCTCCGTCCTTCCGACTGGTTACGGGTCCGAAGTCGCTTACGCAACCTCTACCTGTTGTATTACAGCGGTAATTCAATTTGAATTTATCGCGGACCTGGGCGTTTCTTGCCCACAGTGCCACACGGGGTCGAGTGGCCCAACGTCATTTCAAGAGTGGCATAACAACAGGTGAACATCCACCCCCGCTGCTTAGGAAACAGTGTATTCCATAGTCTCCAAACCCCTTCAGCAATTAGTCAGAATGCACAACCGATTGGCTTCGCCGACCGGTGCGCAAACCGGCGTGGCGCGGCGAGGCAATCCCAACCGGAAGAAACCGGTCCACCAGCTCTGAGGCCTGAGACACGGGAATCTTACCCGGGGTAGCCTTCCACTCGAGGAGGCTTCTGAATAGGAGCTGAATAGTGAGTTGAGCCGATCCGAGAACAAAATGGATCTCGTGGTCTAAGCTGCACGAAACCGTTCACCACCAGACACACAGACAGAATTTAGTCTGGAAATAGTCTTAATCATCTCGGGGAGTGTCTTTGTCTCGTTTTTTAGTGCGACTACAATACTTTAATCCTTGTCGGTTGATAGGACGACAAAGTATTAGATCAATGGTAGATAGGCAAAAATTACCATTTATCAGATTTATGTTAAGTAAATTTATCACAAACCCATGAACAAAATTAATTTAGTATTTGTGCTAAGAATATTATTTTTTCTGTTTTGGATGTTTCTCAAATTATTATTAATAATAATTATTATATTAATAATAATAATTTTAATAATAATAAACGGCGAATCAACATATGCTGATGTGGCTGTCTCTGATTGAGTATTATGTTTTCTGTCACTCTTTTTACACTCCATGGTGCCTGTCCAGTGTGATGACCTTAAAAAGTGGTATCTAATTTAATGGTTCTAATGGTTCTAGAAATGGTTCTAAGACTATGAACTCGGATCCTGCATTGCTACATCTGACCAGTGGTTTTTGTACTGCAGCGAAGCGTGGACGATAACAGAAGAGGTGGAGATGTGGTATAAGCTGGACCCATAAAGTTAGCAATGAATTAGTGCTTCAGAGTGCTCGTACGACCCTAAAATTGTTGCAAACCGTCAAAAAGCGCAAGATTGATTTTATGGGGGCACGTGTTGCGGCATGACAGATAGCGGCATGACAGAACCATAAACTGTTCATTTTTGTTTTGGTTAATTTGACATACATATTTGTTAGATTATTTATGGGCTAGCCGTTTTCTAACAAACAAAATGGGTATGGTGACAAAATTAATTTATCCCTATATACACATTGCAAGAAAACGTTCAGTACCTAACCTCTGTCGAGGGCGTGAAGGGTATCGAGGGGCTTCTTCGGAGAAACGTAGCACACACGTGAACGTTGAAATTTGAGTGGTGTATTTCAGAGGGATTTTTTTTGTTTACGATGATAGGTTGGATATACTTGAGTCAATTTTACATGTCCATTATTGTCCATTGTCATTAAAAACCATTGTCATTTTTTCGGGTATCTATATATATAAAACAAAGTCGGGTTTGTTCGAATACTTATAACTCGAGAACGACTGGACCGATTTTCATGGTTTTTGATTTGTTGTATTTGTCTCCGTCCCGAATAGCAGAATACCTATTAAAAATAAAAATTGGAAAATTGACGACAAAATTAAAATAAAAGAAAAAACATTTTCCCATACACAATGTAAATCCGTGTTTTTCTCACGGTCATTTGTACGTGGCATGTTCACGTGTCGACAAATCATCCGCTTTATTTGTTCTTGCGCCTAATAAAAAAATAAAATATGTAGTATATCAGAGGGTGGTTCAATGAAGAGAATTAAAACAAGTGCATCCCATGCTGCCTAGTATGTAAATAGTTTAATTGAATCATGTCTTGCTGACACGCGATTGATATATTTAATTTTTGTACTTTTACGTTTCTTTTTGTGTTATTATCTTAATAAAGTAGTGAACTTAATATTTATTTTGTATTCATTTTATTACTTTCATAAAATCATAAATCAAGTTCAGCTAATCTGTAACACGACATTCATTGACTGCTAGGCGGTACGAAGTACGCCGGGTCAGCTAGTTATAAATAAATATTACCGAAATAATTAATGGGTAAATATTTGGATGTCTTTGTTCTTTTCTAATAGTTTTTGTAGTGTAGGTACCTATCTATTTCTATAGATATTTGAGTTTATTTTACGACAGGGTTTGCCATATTTTTAAAATAGAAAATAATAACATTTTTTACCTTTATTTGAAATCATATTTATAGTCAAGAGGCAGCGACAAAAAAAACAAAAGTTTTGTAAAATCTGATACTTTCAGATCAGACAGTATTTTGGCCATAGAATGTTGGGGTAGAGTCAACAGGCCAAACTCCGGGACACTAGGCGCTGGCGTACTAGGAAATGTGTACATTTATTTAGTACCCCCAAAGTGTTTTGGTAAAGATGAAAAATCATACGTAGACAGTGGATGCAATAATGAACTCGAAACAAATGGTTAGACTGCTTAGAAATAGAATGCGTGGCGTCAGAATTACTCCATACGTGTCACAAAAATGAAGTCAATTATACTGCGCGGCATTTTAGACCGATGCGTGATAGTTACCGACAAATACGTACCGGCGTATTTGCAGGGACTTCATTTTTGTGACATGTATGGAGTAATGCTGACGCCACGTCGTCTATTGTTAAGCAGTTTGCCCATTTGTTTCGAGTTGTTTCTACTGTCTACTAATAAATTCTTCCACTGTCTTCTGATGAATTTTCAGCTTTTCCGAAACACTTTGGTGGTACTAAATAATATTACACCTTCGCTAGTCCGCCAGCGCCAGGTGTCCCGGAATTAGCTTTTACAAAACTCTTGCACTTTTTTATGATTTTGTGATTTTGATTCTGTGATTCAAAATCTCAGAATCACTTTTTTGTCATTATGTGATTTTGAATCGAAATAAAATGGTTTTAGAATTTGTTATATATAGAGTTTATAATATAAAATATCCCATGAATGAAAGAAGATATCACTATTATGTATAGCTATATTTGTATAGATATGTATGTAACTATATTTGTATAGATATCACTATTATGTATAGTGCTATTATTAATCGACTTCAACAAAAGAAGAAGTTATCAATTCGGTTGTATTTTTTTTTAAATGTTTGTTACCTCAGAACTCCGTTATTTATGAACCGATGAGAAAAAAACTATTTTTATTTGAAAGGATATACTAAGGTCTTGCAGATTGGTCCCATTTTTATCAAAATCCTGTTCTGGCGATGGGATCCATGAGGAAATGAGGGAACTCCTCAAATATTATCATATGAAGTTGAAAATTTGCATTTTGGTTCAGTTCCGATGATAATGCATTTTTTTATGGTAAGCACGATCTGATTCTTCACCCAGGGTTGGCTCCCGACGAGGAGACTCCTCAACGGTTAATAAGCACAGACACAAAATTTTGTATACGCATTCAGTTATGACGGCCCATTCTAAGTTTTACCATGGCACGGCTGCTGCACCTAGGGTTGACTTCCTATGAGGGGACTCCTCTATGGTCAACAGCACAGACACGAAATTGTATATATGCATTCAATTACGACAGCCCGTTCTGTTTCACCAAGACAGGACTGCGGCACCCAAGGTTGGCTTCCAACTAGGGAACTCCTCAACGGTCAACAGCACAGATACGAAATTTTGTATTCGTTTTAAATTTTGTACTAAGTTTTTTCATAAAATGGCTGCTGCACTTTTTTTTGTCAAAATTTTGTATTATGTAGGTATACCTACTATAAGTTCGATTGCGTATCTTCGTGAACTAATCGGAAATTAGTTCATGTGAACAAAACAATGCAATTAGTTAGAGCGGAATAGGAAATGAACGATCGTCACTTTTCCGCTTTAAAACTACCCACCGAATGCAAAGCTGCTAAATCTAACACCGTACGAAATATGTTCAAATTTATTCGGACATATATAAGTTCGACAGGTAATTTTGGTGCGGCAAAATCGACGATCGTTCATTTCATATTCCGCTCGTATTGCTCTGCCTCGTTTCGTTGAACTAAGTGCCAATTTAGGTTCACGAAGAAACGCAATCGGGCGCACTGTATAAACTAGTGGAGTGTTAAAATTCCGCAGATGTTCATACAATATTGTTTCACCAATAAAATATAATCATTAAGTGTCTAAATTGTTTTTACCTATTTATCGCTTAATATTATTTTAAATTATTAAAATTTATAAATGGCTTTCTAACCCTCCAACCGTTGGTGATTTTCCTATCCATTTGGTCTATATTCTACGATGTCGATACAGGTCGTAACTTGTCCGTTCCCGTTAGCCCTGCAGCACGAGAACATGGAAAAAGCGACTCTCGATGTTACAGAGCAAAAGAAAAAGATTCAACGGTGAAAAATAGCGGAAATATAGAAATTATATGCAACGAGATAATAGCGTACACAATCGTATGAAAAGAGCTGAACGCTCAGTGAGTGTCTCCCGCGGTTGGAAGGCTAATCTCTCCGTATTATTTATAATATGTAATCAGCCTATATAAAATGCGATAGATGTTACTAATAGTTGAATGTTATTATTGTTAGCATTGGTAAAATAATGTTTTTTTTATTCCTTATCGATGTTATTATTATTATGTTATGCATTCCTTATCAATGATGGCAATATAAATTGCTATTAGTTTTTCCGGACGATGCTATCAGCGCCAACTGCATGTCGCCGGTGCAGAATGGTTGTCAAAATGTCCTATGGCATTGAGCAGTCTAATACCCTATCTTCTTCTTCTTATAGTGCCTCTCCTAGAGGAGGCTGGTTTTCAGCTCTGTGATTTTTTCCCTGTCTTTTGCCAAGCGAAATAGTTCTTCTACGCTTGAGATGTTTGTCCACTCTCGGATGTTGTGATGGCAAGATTTTTTTCTTTTTCCAGTCCGTCGTTTACCGTAAACTTTCCCCTGATAAATCTGAAGCAGCTGGTATCGCTCATGTCTCAGCACGTGGCCCAGGTACGCCACTTTCCGTTGATTTATTATGGGTAAAAGTTCGCGACAAGTTGGAGTACTCTAACATTAGGAACTCTCTGGATCCACCTAATGCGGAGCATTCTCCGGTAGCCCCACATCTCAAATGCTTCAAAACACTTCTGGGTGTCAGCTTTCAGGGTCCAAGCTTCGCTACCATAAAACACCACAAGCCACACATAGCAATGTAGAATTAGTATTCGGAGCTTGATGTCAAGTTTCCGGCCTTTCCATTTTCGGTCAGTTTCAATTACCTTTCCATTTTCTTAAAGGATGCTCGGGCGATTTCAATCCGGGTACGAATTTCTTGTTTGCAGTCCCATTCTTCATTTACCCACGCGCTTAGGTATTTGTACTGCCGGACTAGCTCTAAATCCGAACCTGACAGTTTGGTTCTGGAGTTTAGGTCTTTGTTCTTTGAGACGACTAAAAATTTGGTTTTCGAGACATTCATGTTTAGCCCTGCATTCTGACTGCATTCATGTACTCTGTCTAATATGAGTTGTAAGTCTTGTTCTGTTGAGGCTAGCAGAACACTGTCGTCTGCGTATCTTAAGTTGTTAATAATTACACCATTTATCTTGACATCAATCTATGGCTTCAGAGTATAGGTTGAAGAGTAAGGGCGACAGAATGTATCCCTGTCGAACACCGCGGCAAATGTCACCTTGTTCAATTTCTGAGTTTTGTACTCTTATAGTGGCATTTTGGTTTCAGTACAAGTTTCTGATGATTTTAAGGTCTTTATCATCTAAGCCGGCATCATTCAAGCGCTCCATATTAATGTCATATCTAATGTGATCAAAGATCTTCTCGTAGTCTATGAAATACAAGATGACGTCAGTTTGCATGTCTTTGCATTTTTGTACTAACACATTAAAACCAAAGAGTGCCTCACATGTACCCATACCGGAGCGGAAACCAAACTACCTGTCGCCTAGTTGTTCATTACATTTCCGTCGTATCCTATGGTGTATTATAGACAAGAAAAGTTTCATGACATGACTCATTAAACTAATTGTGCGGTATTGAGAACACTTTCTGGCATTCGCTTTTTTCGGTATTGTGATGAAAGGAGACTGTAGCCAGTCTTCAGGTATTTCGCCTGAGTTATATATTTGTTGAAATAATCGGGTCAAAGCATCAATATGGTCTTCTTCTAGGAGTTTATAATACCCTATATAAATGATTAATGATGGTATCCAACTATCATTGAGTTTGAGTTAATTTTTCATAACCTTTTTATTTACGACACAGAGAAGAAAAATGGTATATTGGTACGATTGACCTCGGTCTACCTGTTGCTCGGGTCACAATGTTATAACGTATGACTTTAGAGAGGCGATCTTTCATAATTTATATTTCACCAGTAAAGTGGTATGGATTGGATATGGTTGATACAATCTATTTCCGTGTTATGACATTCTCGATTTGAATTCAAAATTAGCAAGACTCGTTTGATGTCCATTGTTTATCGACGTTAGATTGCACAATAACATCGCTTCATTCAGTCTCTAGAAGGTATTATAGTACCGGCTCACATAAGCCTGGCTTGTGAGCCAATGTGAGCTAGCACGTGGATAACTACAGAGCGACATGTGCCTCCGGTTCTTTCACCTCTTCGCAGAGCTCACGCGCCCAGACGCGATGTACGTGTACCTACTTGAACGGAAAACACGCGACATTGCAACAAGAGAAAATTAAATAAGCAGAGCTACTCACTCCTCGTGATAATAAGCATTAAGTAAATTTTTGATATATATACTAAGTTTCCATTTGAAAAACAATGAATATCGCACCTCCGATCAAATATAGTTACCTACACCTTGAAAATTTTTAATTATAATAATAATAAACTCTTTATTTGCACTTAATAAATATACAAAAAGGGCGAGCTTATTGCCACATGGCAATGTCTTACAGCTAACCTAAACATAGTGGTACATGCGCGCATTGTGAAAATAAAGATTATTACATAACATACAGACAAGTGGAAGAATTTACTGTACTGTACTGTATGAAATGTACTGTAAGAAATATCACTATTTCTCAAAGTACACTCCCAAAAAGAGTCATAACTGTTACTTCACTGACGAATTGAATCGCTAAATACAGAAAGGGCACTTTTTGACTTTTTTAAACTTTACAGGAAAACCAAAAAACTGATTATATCTGGTACCTTGAATCCTACAATGCTGAAAAAAAAATCATGTATCTCCTCATTTATTTATATTATTGAATAATAAAAACAGACACAACAAAATTACATTTGATAATAAGTTAAAAAAATAATAATAATTTTAAAATGTGCCCTTTCTAAATTAAAAAAAAAGAAAGTGTTGATGTAGGTAATAATGTTGATTACACAAATAATAAACCAATATTTTAATTCAAACACATGTATTTTTAAAATCAAAACATTGTTCCATCTCTACTCTCTCAATTTATTGTCGGCCAAGCAAAAAATTCTGCACAGAAATTCATGTACTGATCGGGAATGTACCAGGATAGATTTTTCAAGTCTTCTCGTCGTACATTAAAGTATCAGGAAGGATCAGGATGATCTCTAATGTTGGCCTTTCTAAGTCGGAATTTGTGGTCCACAAGACCTCCGATGTAATCTTTCACTTTCACCATACTCGGAACGTCAGAACTGAATTCAAAGTAATGATACTTCGAAGTTGTGAATTTCTCTCGTTTGCTATTAGCGTCCACTTTTTCAGACACTTTTGTGCGAACATAGAATTTGGGAAGCCACTTCTGAAAATCGAGAACCATACCGCTGTTTACATTACAGATTTTAAACTTGCCAAAATGTGCCCTTTCTGCACCAAACGAAAAATCGAAGACCCCATAAAATGTACGAAGAGCTATTGAATATGTGCCGTTTTCACTCAGAAGATGTGTTTAGGTGCATAGATCAACAATCCAACAAAAAGTCATTTTCACCAAAAAGTCAAAAAGTGCCCTTTCTGCATTTAGCGCTTCAATTAGTGAGCTAACAGTTTTAACTCTTTTTGGGTGAATAAAATAAGAAATGGCGATGTTTTTATAAATAAACACCTTCACTGAAATTTTTCAAGTTATTGAAAAATTTAGCGTTTAAAAAATATTATAGGACACAACATTGCATCAAAATCGTGCGTGACTTTTTTTATACAGAAAAACTGTATATTTGGAATTCTATAGGAATATGAAATAAAAACTAAAAATGTACTTTTAAAATGTTTCATTTCTAACCTAATTTAATTACAAAATTTTGTTTGGTATTTATTTATTTTTATAGCCATGTGTATTGGGATATTAGAGTCTTGAACCCCATACCGGAAAATTATGAACTATTTGTGAAGATAATGAAATCAGCATCCCGGAAAGCAATCCCCTAGAGGCTCCCTCTTTTACTTCTAAAACTAATTGGCGCAACACGAAACCAAAGGTGGTTTCAAGAAATAACATCATCAAGAAACTAACTCAGGGAGTAGACGAGGAGCCAATCCAGCTACACTCAGAACCTCAACTTTGGGTCTATGCATATCCGCAGGGGAATATGTCGCTTCAGTATGCAGTGCATCAACACACGCAAAAATGGTTGATACTGCTGTGAAAGATGCTGCAAGAATTGTCTCCGGCTGCTTCAAACCTATGTACTCCCGTCGTAAAACTGTAACCTATCATCGGCATCGCTCCCCCTGCAATACGTCGCGATATCCTGGCTGATTCAAAACGCCTAAAGGCGATAGATGACCCAAGACACCCAGTTCACGGACAGGAGTCACTTTACAATCGTCTCAAATCGCGAAACTTGTTTATGAGTCGAACACATCCGCTCCATGGGAGTCAGTCATCGAATCACATAACTCAATAGAGGGCTTCACTTGGCGAAGATGTCAAGGAACAGATAGCACCCATCTTCCCTACACCACCTGGCGCAGTCTCAACATACTGATGGTGGGTGTGACAAGATGCCGGGCTAATCTCGTTCGCTTGGGCTACACAGAGAACCCTATATGCATATGTGGAACGCTGCAGTATTAAGACCACTTCTGATCCTGCCCACAACTGTTAACCTCTATCAAACACCAGGATCTACAAGAGGCAAACGATAAGGCCATCCAGGCCGCATATTTTAGGAGAGACATGTCCTAAAAAGGCCCGGAAATGTTAAAAAATACATGTGTATAGGTGTTCTCCTTTAACCAGGCTCTACCAAGTTAATAGCGACACAAACTATGTTTATGTACCTGTTGGAGCTGCAGTCCAACATACCCACAACAAAAAAGTAATTTCTACAGAATCGAAACCGCAAACTCGCTCAAATCTACACGAGTCAGCTGCAGTTGATTTCCAACTAAATTCGGCATTTTATGCACAGTCAAGTGATGACTAATGTCATTTCTTCTGATCGATACGAAATAAACACACTTATTTCTCACCCCATTCACAACTCTTGCATCACTGCACACGATATAAAACGCAGTACATTTCGATCGATCAATATCATTCCCTGGAGGACAGTAACCGCGCATTAACAAGTACTCGCGCTCTATACTTCACTTCTAGTCAACAAATCACGTCAACTTATACGCTGCCAACGGTACTCCAATTAAAACATTTGGCGAAAAAACACTCCGAGTAAACCTGGGCCTCAGGAGACCGTACCTTTGGAAATTCACTGAAGCGGACGTTTCCACACCAATCCTCGGCGCAAATTTTTTGGCATACCACCATCTTTTAGTAGACGTAAAGAATCACAAACTAATCGATGGTGAAACTTTTCTATCCACCAAGGCCCGAGCAGACAACAGCAGCGTGCCAACAATAACAACAATTTACGAAGATATTCCGTTTCCTGAGCTGTTCCAGGCAATATCAAAGTGTCATCAACCCCGCTCCATTAGAGCCAACTCCAGTCAAGCACAATGTCGAACATTACATTGAGACAACAGGTCCACCAGTCTTCTGCAAAGCCAGACCACTCCCTCATGACAAATACGAGCGGGTAAAAAATCAATTACAACAAATGGTCGATCTTGGCATCTGCAGGCCGTCAAAATCAAGCTGGTCCTCGGCCCTGTACGTAGTTCCAAAAAAGAACGACGAACTACGACTCTGCGGAGATTATAGAAGACTCAATTTTCAGACCTTGCCAGATCGATATCCCATAGCTAGAATCAACGATTTTACATACATTCTAAATGGCAAGACACACTTCACGAAACTGGACCTTGTTCGAGCATATGAACAAATACCTATTAAAGAAGAGCATATACCAAAAACGGCTATCATAACTCCCTTCGGCTTATTCGAATGAGTAAGAACAAGTTACAGGTTGAGGAACGCAGGTCAGACGTTCCAGCGTTTTATGGATCAAGTACTCCAAGACGTCCCCAACACATATTGCTACATCGACGACATACTCATCGCTAGCACCTCAGAGGACCAACATCAAAAAGACTTGCAGCTCGTACTCCAGAGATTGGATAGCTACGGACTAAAAGTAAACATAGCAAAATGCGAAATAAATAAACCCGCAGTAGAATACTTGGGGTATCTGGTAAACAAAGCCGGCATAAAACCGCTCGAAGAACGCGTAAAGGTCATAACGGACCTCAAGAGGCCAGATACCATTCACGACATGAGGAAATTCCTAGGCATGATGAATTTCTACCGAAATTGCATCCCGTCTGCAGCATCACTACAAGCTCCTCTCAACAAAACACTAGTAGGAGCACGAAAAAACGACAGAAGAAAAATCAATTACACGGACGGACTCACTAAGGCTTTCGAAGACTGCAAAGAAGCGATCAAAAACGCATTTACACTAACCCCGCCTAATGCCGATGCACAACTCGTATTGACAACTGATGCATCGGACATCGCAGTAGGAGGAGCACTTCAACAACAAGGCGAAACTGGTCTTCAACCCTTAGGATTTTTTTCCAGGGGCCTAACAGACATGTATGATAAAGAATTACTCGCCATATATGCCACAGTCAAACACTACCGTCACGTGATAGAAGGAAGAAATTTGGTCATCTATATCGACCACAAACCGCTGATCTACGCTCTAAAAAATTGCGCTAACTCCAAAAACGAGACGCCACGCCGAATACGCCAGCTCGCGTATATATCAGAGTTTTGCCACGACATCCGCCACATTAAAGGCGAAGATAACACAGTGGCAGATTACCTGTCCCGCATCAAAGAAATCAGCTGCCCGGGACCCATCGATTATCAAGATCTCGCCAACGAACAGAAGGGGAACCAAGAAATAGAGTAATTTTCCAACAAAAATCTATACATGCGTAAAATCACATTCCCCGGAATCGATAAACCAATCACATGCAATACTCAAGGCGATGCCACCAGACCGTTCCTCACGCAAAAGTTCAGGAAAATAGCGTTTCAGCAACTACACAATATCTCACATCCCGGGATCAGAGCCCCCAAGAAGCTAATAAGCCAAAGATTCTTCTGGCCTAACATGCAAAAAGACGTCGGGAATTGGGCCAAAGCGTGCCTGTCCTGCCAAAAATCCAAAGTGGCTCGACACAATCACACCCCGTTCGGAAAATTCGAGGACACAGATAGGTTTGAACACGTCCACATAGACATTGTCGGTCTCTTAGCCACATCACAGGGCTTCAAACACATTTTAACTATGATAGACCGAACAACGAATTAGCCTGAAGCCATACCTATCACCGATACCTCCGCTGAAATGACCGCAAAAATCTTGTACGACAGCTGGATAACAAGATTCGGCTGTCCAGCTACAATAACAACGGACCGCGGACGTAACATCGAGTCACATTTATTCAGCAAATTAGCCAGCCTGATGGGAATCAAAAAAACGCGCACGACCTCATACCACTCTCAAGCAAATGGAAAAGTTGAGAGGCTACACAGAACACTCAAAACAGCGATCATGGCACGAGGCAACGAAACCAATTGGGTCGATGAACTCCCCACGGTACTTCTGGGACTTCGATCAGCAATCCGAGCAGAGTCCCAGACAAGCCCATCTCTACTAACATACCGTAGAACACTCCGGCTTCCTGGCGAAATTTTCAAAAAAGCAGCTAAACAAGAAATACCCGATACGGACTTCGCAGACAGACTGCGAACACAAATCCAAAAACTTATTCCGGACGCACCTGCAAACAACACGCAAAACAATATATTTATCCATTCGGATTTAAAGAAAGCGACGCACGCATTCATTCGCGTCGACAAAGTAAAACGGCCATTGCAACAGCCTTACGACGGTCCGTACAAAATCATAAAAAAATCCGGCAAATTTTTCACCTTGGACATGAAAGGGAAAAAGGACACCGTATCACTGGATCGACTTAAACCTGCGTTCTTTTTACCAGACGAAAGAATAACAATACCAGTGAACAACAATTTACCACCGATAACGTTGACTCGTGCCGGCCGAGCCGTAAAAGCACCAGAGCGATTTAATAACAACATTGCATCATTTCGCTATATACCAAGCAGACATGACCTTTATCGCTCACCAGCATAAATACGAGGCAGCAAGATAACATAACCAACCGCACAGATGATAAATATGCCAGAGTAGACATTATTAAATGACTCATACTCCCGCATAGTATTTAAACACAACCAAACAACCACGGTCAAGGCTAAACAGCATTATCAATACGCACAATTATAAACGCTACAACCAATCTCAAAAATACAACAATGGACTACGCTAATCAGCACGTTGAGCCGACTTATTCACGAAAATTACAAAACGCCGAGAATAGACGGTATAGAGAAACCACTCATTCAAAGGCGTAAAATCAACGAGATTATCACTCACAAGAACAGGAGCAAATTCCCACACAACACGCATGGATACGACGTTATAGTCGAAGCAATTTGGAAGTCGACCGAATGGTTTAGCGACTCACTGACTAAAACCACCGAAATGTACGACCTCATCGCAGAATCAAGACGCCGCACTCCAGAACAGCTTCAATCGGGAATCTTCAACTTCAAGACCTGAAGTCCACACGAACGCGCAGAAAACAAACAATGGACCTCAGACGTCACGCACGCGAAAATATTCAAACACATTCCTTTTTACAATCGCATTCTTATCGCGCTAAATTATTATTAATTCATATGCTCCACATTTTTAAGCCGCGCGAATCATTTTTACGGAAACCATTCAACGCGCAAGCACTTTAACAACCTATTGAATTGTATTCACTCGTTTTACGGCCAGCAAATTTTATCATGTCAGCGTTTATACTAACCATTGTCCAATGTATTAATTTATTTTCCTCATTGACTTTTATAACAACGCCAGCCTATTCACATTGTAACGTAACGCCTTCGCCACTCATAGCAACATACGATTCTCAAACTGTCGAACACTCATAAGAACATACGATTTCCAAACTGTCACGAACGCAATTTCACACACACGTTTCATTACCACACTTACACTTTTTTTGTCCCTTTATCGTGAAGACCTTTCATATTTTCATATACAAGCTCTTCACTAGGGGGGGGGGAGCCATGTTGGAGCTGCAGTCCAACATACCCACAACAAAAAAGTAATTTCTATAGAATCGAAACCGCAAACTCGCTCAAATCTACACGAGGCAGCTGCAGTTGATTTCCAACTAAATTCGGCATTTTATGCGCAGTCAAGTGATGACTAATGTCATTTCTTCTGATCGATACGAAATAAACACACTTATTTCTCACCCCTCTCACAACTATTGCATCACTGCACACGATATAAAACGCAGTACATTTCGATCGATCAATATCATTCCCTGGAGGACAGTAACCGCGCATTAACAAGTACTCGCGCTCTACACTTCACTTCGAGTCAACAAATCACGCATAGTATACGCGACTACCATTATCTTCGAATCTATCGCGGCGCTTCAACTTCGGATACACAACTACAGCTTCACCTCGCGCCCACACTACCTACACAACGGCGAAATATCAATCAAGGCGTTACGAACTGGCAACCTACTAGAGACCTTCTGATTAAATACTTCAACTTCAACATCCACGACTTTCAATAACGGAGAAAACAACTTGATGAGAACCACCCTTCGCTCACAATCAATTGGAGTCTAGCGAAGGGTGGCCACTCTCACATACCAAAGGTGTATTTTTTTGTAATCTAATAAAAATAAAAATTACAATACATTGATTTTGCAGGTTTTATTACAGTTGCCTTCATATTCACCCTTACAACTGTGCGGAAAAGATACGATCGTTTATTTTATATTTCTCGAAGAAACGCAATCGAGCCCGGTATACATTTATTTTATTTTTATTTTTTTACAAAAATATAATAAAAGTGTAGAAGAAAGCGGAAAAAAGCTGTCAAATGCAAATCAATAAAATATTTAAGATTAGTGCGCAGAATTTGTTATAACTTATTCCCGTAAAATAGTCACAGTGAACGGCTTGTCAATGATAAAAATAAATCGCCATATGATAAAAATATCATATAATATACATTATACATATCTATCATACCGTGTTATCTATTTCTCATTCTAAAAGGTCGGATACAGTGTGTGTCTGGATGGTCACGTGTGG
Source organism: Micropterix aruncella (assembly GCA_944548615.1). Taxonomy (NCBI): domain Eukaryota; kingdom Metazoa; phylum Arthropoda; class Insecta; order Lepidoptera; family Micropterigidae; genus Micropterix; species Micropterix aruncella. The sequence goes on from OX155962.1 coordinate 27,903,486, forward strand.
GAAACGTATGTGAAGGAAAAATGTGTGATATATCATACTTTATGTAATCTTGCTTGGGCGGAGGGGTGGTGGTGGGGGGTTGTGGGGTTGGGAGGGGAGGGCGTCGCTATGGCGCCAAAGACGCGTAAAACATGACGCATTTCCTCACGTTTCTAACTCCCACTCTAAAAATTATCTACATATAATTTTAAAAGATATTATATAAAATCTGTTGTTAAATAATAAGAGCTATATCATTAACAATTATATGTTTAGACGAGCGGAGCAAAACTAGAAATGACAATTAATAAAGAAATTATGGTCTATTTTGTAATAAATATTAGTAATTGTAGTAAATAATAAAGTTTATTTTCACGTCAAATTTGGATTACAACTAGAAGATAAACATATTATTTTCTGTCTTAAACTTGTATATTTATTTTGTTTAAAAACATGAATGGTTTTATTGGAGAGTCGAACAACAACCAATTTTACTACCTACCTACAAAGAATTATCACGTAATTAACCATAGGCCCGATTGCGTTTCTTTGTAAACTAAAACTGAAATTAGTTCAAGCGAAGAGCAATACAGGAGACATTGCAATAGAGCAAGAGCGGAATATGAAACGAACGATCGTCGATAAAAACTACCTGTTGAACTTATACTCGTCCGAATAAATTTGAACACATTTCGTGTGGTGTTAGATTCAGATGCTTTATCTTTTGTGGGTAGTTTTAACCCGAAAAAGTGACAACCGCTCATTTCACATTCCACTCTTGCGTATTGCCCTGTCTCATTCACACCGACAAATTTCCGATTTTAGTTCACGAAGAAATGCAATCGAGCCCAATATCAACATTCATGATTTATAATGTAAAAATTAATAGTCAATTTTATAAATCGTAGTTCGAAGAACATTTAAATTGCATCCAAATTAAATCATGTAAAATAACTCAGTAACACAAAGGAAAATAAAGTATTTTTACAATTTTAGGCCCCTAACACAAACAGGCGTATCAATTTCAATTTTCATGCTCGTCACAAAGCGCCATACCTCTAATTTATTAAATACTGAATTACGTATATTATATAGCGTACCAATGGTTGTAAAGAGGCGTGTATTAATTACGCCTTTGATGTTTGTTGCTGCATAGAATGTGGCAAATCAACCCTTACTGTGATGGATATGTTTCCTTGATAAGGGAGGCCGGCTTTAAAGAGAATGTATATGTTTTTTACATGACTGCTAACAAAAAAGGAGTGTAATGGTTGTCTTCCTATGTATGTTTTCCGTTTCTTTATTCCACTATAACTTCTAAATGCGTAAACCGATTTATAATTGTGTAGTATCGTTGGAATCATTATTTCATGCCGAGTGTCATTACTACCTTAACTGTCAAGATATCAAGTAAGTAGTTGTCTAAATGTCCAAAAGTCAATAATTTGACATAAATGTATCGTGTTTAGTGTCAAATGAAATGTCTGATTGAGTACGTTCCGGAAATGTAAATTTATTTATATTGATAATTATTTCATAAAAAATATTTCATATAACCACATATATATATATATATATATATATATATATATATATATATATATATATATATATATATATATATATATATATATATATATATATATATATATATATATATATATATATATATATATATATATATATATATATATATATATATATATATATATATATATATATATATATATATATATATATATATATATATATATATATATATATATATATATATATATATATATATATATATATATATATATATATATATATATATATATATATATATATATATATATATATATATATATATATATATATATATATATATATATATATATATATATATATTAAAATTATTTCAATTAAAATTATTAAAATATTAAATAAAATAAAAATAATAAATAAAAATATTAAAATTATTTCATATAACCACAATTATTTCATAAAAACCATAATAAAAACAAATATAAATACAATAATTAATTTTCTGTAGCGGCAGTCGTGTTTTTTATTCTTTTCAATATATTTACTTGTTTTCAGTAAGGGTTTGAGCTGACACATCGACGAAAGCAGACTAAAGCAGTCATCACTGAAACGAGAGAGGAACACTGAAACTTGTCAGTGGAGCTTTTAACAAACTGATTGTGAAAGGAGTTGTAAATGGGAAGGTTTGTTTAAAAAAAACTCTGAAAGCAACAGGTACGGAACCCTAACAATGCGGAGTCCTAATGTCACAATGACTATAATTTAAGAGGTGTGTGAAGTGTGGAAGGAACAGTGGAAGGTAAGAGGAGTAAGTGGGATGGAATACGTCCAGCGACAGGATTTAAGAGTAGAGAATTTTTAAACGAAAAAATCAATTTTCTTTTAAGTTGATTGTTGATCGTGCGCAAAGGGGGAAGCTAAGGGTTACGTCGCGAAATTGGAAATTCACAGACGAGTTTTCAGCCAAATTTAAAATACGATTTTGAATTTGCCGTTTTTGAGAAAATTAATCCGTCTTGTGAGTCATCATTCGATTAATCAATCATAAATCAATTAAGGGTTTAGACGGCCTAGATTAGACGGCCAAAAAGACGGTTTTCATGTTTTTTTTTAAACTTCAAGTTTAAATCTATTCGTGAATCTTTTACCTCTGGAATAGCTGATAGTCTCAGATTAATGTAAGTGTATAAAACTTACTAGTTTTCTTTAAAGAAAACATTAAACGCTATTTTGTCAAAACCATATTTTTCAGTTTTGCGCCGGTTATAAAAACAAAATACCTGACTAATCGAAGTGTTCAAAAAATTTATATTATTAAATTCTCTTCTATATAAACTATAAAAATCAAAAAAAAATATGTTTCTTTTTTACTAAACACAAAATTTTTAGGGTGATTTTTTTTAAATCGTTGAAAAATTATAAAAATGGTAACTTTTATTTATTTATTTATTTCATCTACATACGTAATGATCTACATAATTTGTAATTCATCTACGTAATTTTTACATATGTAAAAAATACCTACTTTTTTTTCTTTCAGGCAAAAATACGCTCGCTATTACCGGCTCAAACAGATACCGTCATTTCTGTAGCGGTAGAAACATTTGTAGAATATCTCACAAATATTTTTTTTACTATTACGAAAAATAATTTTATCTTTCCAATGGTAATTAAACTGATATAAAAGATTGAAGATCAGATTTCAATATTTAGTATAAAAAAAATCCTTAAAGAGCATGTTTTTTAGCCTTTTTTACCAAACTACACTTTATAATCTGTGAGTTTTAGAATATGGAAGTAATAACTTGCTGTAAATAGTTAGCCATTCAGAGAACACACATCCAATGGGAGAGTCATGTATGTGTGTATGTGCGTGTGTGTGTATAACAGCTTTGACCAAAGTATTAGGCACTATTAAAAATCTAATTATTTTAAAATATACTCGCAGCTGAGTTGTAGTGAACCAAAAACACATATACACTTATAAACCAAGCTACACTTAAAGTCTGTGAGTCTTAGAATATGGAAGTAATAACTTGCTGTAAATAGTTAGCCATTCCGAGAACACACATCCAATGGGAGTGTGATGAATGTGTGTATGTGCGTGTGTGTGTATAACAGCCTTAACCAAAATATTAGGCACTTTTAAACATCTAGTTTTTTAATAATATACTCGCAGCTGAATTGTAGTGAACCAAAAACACATATGCACTTATACACCAAACACATATACACAAAGCTACACTTAATAATCTGTGAGTCTTAGAATATCGAAGTAATAACTTGCTGTAAATAGATAGCCATACCGAGAACACACATCCAATGGGAGTGTGATGTATGTGTGCATGTGCGCGTGTGTGTATGTGTGTGTATACCAGCATTGGCCAAAGTATTAGGCACTATTAAAAATCTAGTTATTGTAAAATATACTCGCAGCTGAATTGTAGTGAACTGAATTTCAACTGAATTGTAGTATTAGGCACTATTAAAAATACTCGCAACTGAATTGTAGTATTAGGCACTATTAAAAATACTCGCAACTGAATTGTAGTATTAGGCACTATTAAAAATACTCGCAACTGAATTGTAGTATTAGGCACTATTAAAAATCTAGTTATTTTAAAATATACTCGCAGCTGAATTGTAGTGAACCAAAAACACATATACACTTATACACCAATCACATATACACCGAGCTACACTTAATAATCTGTGAGTCTTAGAATATGGAAGTAATAACTTGTATTTTGTTATATCGCCCTCCGATCAAATACAGTAATAACTTGAAAAATTCCAATTATGGTGTTTCTTTAAAAAAATTATCGCAATTTCTCATTTTACACTCCCAAAAAAAAAGTCATACCTGTTAATATACTAGTACGATTGACGAGTTAGTGAAGTAACAGTTGTAACTCTTTTTGGGAGTGTAAAATGAGAAATAGCGATATTTTTTGTAAAGAAACACCATTACTGGAATTTTTCAAGTTATAACAGTATTTAATCGGAGGTGCGATATTATATTATTTTGTTGGGCCAGCAGTTTAGCCTGAATTACAGCAGCAATTGTTTTCCGTAAACTCCTTACTAGCTTGCAGCACTCCTTCTTAAAAATCGGATGCTATTCATGGTCTAAAACATTTTTAGTGTTGGTTTCGACGTCATTGGTGATTCCTGATCCTGGTGATCCTTGATCTTACACTTCAAAATATCTTACAAGTGTTCTATTTGGTTGAGAACAGGAGACTGAGCTTACACGATTTTACCTAAACCACTTCATTGGCATCGCTGACTTGTGGCAAGATGCATTGTCTTGCTGAAATGTGGCATGTTTTATATTCATGCCTCCAAAATTTTTAAAAAATGATGGTGGTAGAGCAGTTTTCAATACATTTATGAATTTGGTGAAATCCATCTGAACCTACATACGTCTTACATACATACGTCACACCAAGAGTACCAAAAGCTGTTTATTTTAAAGAATTTTTTTACATATTTTTTAGATATTTTTTAAAGATATATTTTAAAGGTACTTAAATACATTCAATTTTATCTACAGTAAGCCATTTTATGATTAACTTGTCGGACCGCACAATATTAGACCGTGCGCCCGATTGCGTTTCTTCGTGAACTACAATCAGAATTAGCTCATGCGAGACAGCCAGGTCAATATGAAATATGAAATAAATGATTGTCACTTTTCCAGCATATAACTACCAATCGAACATAAAGACCGGACCAAATGTATTCAAACTAATTCAGATGCTTTTATGTTCTACAGGTACTGTTGGGGACTAAGCTAAATGTAAGCGGTGGCTGAGGTGCGTGGACCGGCGTTCGTAGAACATGCGATATTTCGATAGCTGTGTACCTATACCTATTACTGTCGAGTAGCACCGGGCGAGTGATGTCACAGCATCAATGTGTGTGGTGCGGAGACCGAACGCCGGTCCCCGCAACTGAGGCACCGCTTACATTTAGCTCAGACCCAACTGTAGTTTTTGTGCGGGAAAAGATACGATCTTTAATTTAATATTCCGCTTTAACGCACTGCTCTGTCTCGTTCGCATAAACTATTTTCCTATATTAGTTCACGAAGTTTGAGCGGTAATATTAGTTTGTGCGGTGGGCGATGAAATTATGCTTATATAATCAACTAAATAATAATTCCATATCATCTGCGTCCGTTAGGTGTGAGTGCGGAATATTTTTACACGTGCCTAACAACGTGCGGTAAACTCATTGTGTAGGGTTCTCGTAAGTCTTATGCGATCATATGCCATTTGTGTTATTGTTCCAAACGAATATAATACAATTTGCAACAACTTGCACGTTTTTCTTGACGTGACTGTAAATTCGGTTTGGTGGCCAGGAAAAAAATACGATGCAACGAAATTATAACAGACCTTACTCCGCGGTTTCACCCGCCGTTTAATAAACAAAAAAAACGAAAAACTTATAAATAATTTACAGCACTTCGGCATACAAAATATTTTAGGTCCAGTATCCTACTATCCTACTACTCTTATAAACGCGAAAGTTTGTAAGAATGTATGTATGGATGTTTGTTACTCTTTCACGCAAAAACTACTGAATGGATTTTGATGAAACTTTACAATAATATAGCTTACACATCAGAATAACACATAGGCTATAATTTATAAAGATATACCTATAGTTTTCTATCATCATTATCACAATTTTCCATCACCACGCGGGTGAAACCGTGGTGCGCAGCTAGTATACTATAATATAATGGTTTTCGCCGCAACCTAGGATAGATAAGGCATGAACACTTCGGCTCTTTTCGATAATGCTTTTCTCGTCATGCAGCCGCCCCCGGCCCCCGACGCACCGCGTCGCATTGCCGGCCTTCGCTAATACTTCGTTTTCGTTTAGCTAAAGATCGTAATGTGATGTTACATAGTCTATAACCTTCCTCAAGCATTGAGTTATCAAATGCAAAAAGAATTTTTGAAATCCGACTCGTACTTAGCGGCTTTAAATAAACAAACTTTTCAGCTTATTAGATTTCACAAAACGACAAATCGATATTTTTTTTTAAAAGAAATAATTTCTATAAAACATTGGTTTTTGCTGCAAAAATATGTAACAGGAGCCGAATGGCAAAACGTTATCCTCGTGTTAATTCGATTCTGTCACCCAACTAAGACCAACCCGTTCTAAGTTTTTGTTCTGCTTTTTGCGTGAAAACTTCTTTTGTGGAGCTCAACTTTCTCTAAACGACTCAATTTTATTCTGATCAGCTTATATTTGAGGCCACCAGAACCAGAGTGGCCCAAATGCGAAAATCATTTTTGAGGATATGGGCCAAAATAGTTAAAGAGAATTCTTAAATGAACATAGCAAAAAAAGTAGTATGGCACATAGTTTTTATTTTGACGATTTCTTGAATATATCAAATTTGCGCGACTCTGAAATTTCAAATAATGATTTTATATATGGATTTTTGCATTAAACTCAAAATCACCGAAATGTCACTTGGGCCACTCTGGTTCTGGAGGACTCATTTCAGAATACCTCAAGATCTACATGACTTCGCAAGAATCCCTTGTGTAACCCTTCTTATTGTGACTGATTCTTTGGTAGCCCGGAGTGAATTTCGAAACCCTTATTCGATTCCTACCTACCCCTTTACCCCCCCCCCCCCCCCCCTCCATCCCCCACCCCTGGCTCCAGAGTTTCGGCCAGATTTCTCCGGCCTCCCGATTGGTTTCGGTTTCGAGGTCGCTTGCGCGGTCTTCTCCCTTATAGAGCGGTGATTCTGTATCTACGTAATCTATCGCGGACCACGGCATTCTTTGCCCGGTTCTTCACCCGGTATCGGGTAGCCGATTGGTCGTTCTAAGAGCAGTTACCATAAGGTTAAGAACTACCCCCACTCTATAGGAAGCAAAGCCGTTTCTACATAGACTCTCCCGGCTATCAGTCGGAATGCGCAATCGATTGGCTGACGTCGCACGTTGCGCAAACCGTCCAGGAGCGCGAAAAAAAGATTCCTAGGGGAACTGGCTCGCAGGCCAGGATCCTACCCGGACTCACTGTTCTGCGTTGGGCTGCCGGATGGGTGTTGAACCGTGAGTTTGACCGACCCTTACACATGGGTCTTAGTGGCCTAACTGCAACAGGGCCCATTAGCTTCCATTGTGGCCAGGTGTAGACAGGTACTGTAAAGCCAGGTACCTACTGTAATAGTAAGGCCAGGTAATAGTATGTCTGCATTGGTTGTTTTAACGTCACCCGATCATATTCATCGCACTGATTCCGAATCTGTAGAAGTATTTGCTCGGACTATATAAATAAACGAGATACTGGAATTTGCAAATAATATGTCGACAAGCAGACATTTAACAACGTTCACGAAGCCATCTTGCTAGGCAACGTTGCCAGACGAGACTTCTTTAGTCCAGTTTACTAAATGTTGATAATTTAAAAAATACGATTTCTAAGGACCGTGGGTTTTTATTACTTTCTTTCGATAAAAATTGCCATATTTTATACCAAACTCCTAACTACGATTGCAAAAAGTTTTTTCAATGGTTTCCAAAAAAAAATCTCACATCCTCCAAAATATTTTCGTCTTTAGGTTTATATTTCAATAGTTGGTTTCATAATATTTTTCATTGAAAATGTTCAGTCATAAAAAAAACACCCCAAAATAGGACGTTTATATAATCGACTTTCCTATTTGGATGTCTCAAAATATGGCCTATTTCAAGGGCTCGGACTAATTTTATTTCGGATTTAGCAATAATATGATCGAATTTAGTAGTGTGTTTTTCATTTGATAAAATATACTATTCCCCTAAACTGTATAAATAATATATTTCTTATATTTTATTTACTGGTTATACCTAATCAAAAAAAATGTAAATAAAATATCCAATATAACAAACAAAATATAAAAACAAAATAAAATATAAAAAACCAAACATCCATATTTTTTCCAAAGAAAAAAATTGCCTCGCCGTAACAGCTTCCGCTGCCGTGACCAGGATTCGAACCTGGGTTACTACGGCCACAACGTAGGGTCCTAACCACTAGACGATCACGGCTATCGAGGCCATGGCGGCCAGCCGCGAAATACGCTATTTTGTTGCGGGCGGCCAGCAGATCTGTCAAGTCAGTTTTCAATAGTTATTACATTATTACGATCATATATTTGTTAATTGGGTTATTTATTTTAATTGAAAAGACATCTGGTATTATTACAAATTAATAATTTTCTAGATACAATATATCACTGGCCGAGTAATTGTTTCGTACAGTAATTCCTTCTACGATAGAACAATGACTTTATTTTTGTGACATGTATGGAGTAATGCAAACGCAACGCGTTCGATTATTAAGCAGTCTGGCCATTTGTTTCGAGTTCTTTATTGCATCCACTGTCTACTGATGAATTTTCAGCTTTTCGAAAACACTTTGGGGGTACTAATTAAAATTACACCTTTGCTAGTACGTCAGCGCGAGGTGTCCCGGTAGCTGGCCTGCTGATTCTACCCCGGCATTCTATGGCCAAAGTACTTTCTGATATGAAAGTATCAGCATTTCTAAACTTTTGCATGTTTTTTGTCGCTGGCTCCACTACTAGAAAAAAAGAAATTCGGCCATGGCGTTTGCCATTGCACGTGCTGGGCATCGAGGCAAATATCGTTCGGCTTTTGAATCACGTTGACAATACTGGCGCTCGCCTGACAAAGGAAATGATTAGATAGGCCTTTATAAAAATATTAGTAACTTTTTTCCAATACTTCAAGCGTAATATAAACATGTTTGTTGATTACACGGTGACTGTAACTGCGGTAGCCGTCGGATGCAAACAGTGCCTATAGGCACTTTGCCTGGTTTGTCAGATTCGGCCGCCCCCAAATTATTTTATAAATATATAATAAACACGACTAACAGGATTAATTACTAGGTAACAAGAGAGAATTCATGAAAAAACGATATTGTCAGTATCTATTTATTTACAAAATCGACCAACAAAATGTGGTGCAGTTTTTTGCGTAAAAAAACAAATTGATTTTATAGCATATCAGTTTACTCAATGTAGTACTACGATTTAGCAGCTAGGATTTTATTACGAATCGAAACGAGTAGATGGCACTCATAGTTACAAAAATTGATTATTCTTCTCTTAAATTCAATATAGCGGCAATATGGCGGCTTTCGTGGTATAACAGTACGGCGGCGCACTTTAGATGGCGCTCTAAACACGCCTATAGGGTGTCCAATCCCGAAATAAAATATTTATATAATAACAAACGAATTTTTAAATTACATCACTTATCATTTTAATATTATTCACATAAAGAAGACAATTACTAAATTGTTAAATAGGTTTCTATACGTAATAATTACCCGCTTTATAGTGCAGATGGACTGATATATGGAATTCTATATCTCCGTGTTATTTCTTTGATGTAATCAGCTTACATACAAAAATGGGATATATATGGCACTAATACCATTTTTCTTTCTTTCTTTTCTCACATATAACTTTATTTATATTATTTAATCGATTTTTATATTATATTTATGGCCGATTATGTAATGGAATTGCATTTTATTTAATATAAGTATTATGTTTTAATATTTATAATAATAATAATTATTATTATTATTTTGAAGACTACATTTTAGGGCAATTTAGTGTTACTAGCTTTCTACTAAAACTTGTACATAGATAATTGTAATATCAGAGTCCTGTCCACCCTAGAACGGGCTAGTCCCAGTTGGGTGACAGAATCAAATAAGTAAAAGGTTAAGGTTTTGCCATTCGGTTCAAGTTATTTTTGTAAGCAAATCAATGTTTTATAGTAATTAATTCTTCAATAAATAAATAAATAAAAAACTGAATGTTATTATTGCTATTATCAACTAAATCAATGGGTTTTTATAATCAATCAACTTGGGTTGTCGACTACAACGGGCGAGCCCGTCACCTCTGGAAGTTTTAACGATTAGTCGTTCTATCTCCCTGGGGTGAACGTAGAAGACTTGGGACAAGAACAGTCCACCATCTAGCAACGTCACAAGCCCGTAAGAGGCCAACGCCTTAACCGCGAGATAGCCAGGAATGTTACCTGGCGGGCCGACACTCTCGCCCTTACTTCCAATTGTGACCAGATTACTCCGGTCTCTCGATTGGTTCCGATATAATCAATCAGTCCTTTATAAAAAAAACCGTTCATAATCATTGTTATTATAGATGGCCCAATAAATTGCTATTTTTTGCCTTCAATGAAATCAGCGCCACCTGCATTTCGCCGGTGCAGAATAATTGACGTAATATTAGGTTGAGCAATCTAATGCCATATATGTATAATAAAATATATTAGTAACATAGGGGTAACAATTTTCCAATTTGTTAGGCGTAATATAATATAAACATATTTACTTGTTAACTGCTCATTTCTATGTTTGGAACTATGATTGCCTTCTACACGTTGCGGTTCGTAGTAAAATCCTGGTTGCCAAAGCGTAGTGCAACGTTGAGTAATCTAACAAGCTATATAATCAATGGCTGTATTGGCATAATAGAGCCTATCTTATTGTTTTTAGACGCTCGGCGGACTCGCTCGACCGCATTGTAGAGAATTGACACATGATTGTGGCCGATTTATCGAGACTTGAATGAAGGGCTTATGACACGTGACATACGTATGTGCTTATGACGCTCGATTCAATGGCACGCGTACGTCACTATGAATAATTCGTCGACCTTCCTAAACTGCGGTGAAGCAGGATGCAATCGTAAGGTAGATACCCTTTGATTTCGGAGGCCGTGATTGTAAATGTAACTCAAAGATGTCACTCAGACCCTGTCGCTAGGGCTAGCTCGGCTAGTCAACCTAGGCGGCCGCCTGGGGCGCAAAATTTCCGGGGGCGTAAAATTGCCTTTTTTTATTTGGGGATTTAAAAACATAATCTAACTGTGGGATTTTGGTTGTTATTGAGAGAACTGTATATAATGCATTTAAACCCATATATGTATACCTAATGTAAAACTGTGTGTTATGAAGCTTTCCTAATAAAATTTTTGATTTGAAATTATTAATCTATAAGTTGTTAAAACAAAAGACAAAACGCAAAGCCATTGTCAGAACTAGTTTTTCAACTAACATAGTACATTGGGGTTTGTGGATATTAAATTATATGTATTTTATGTAAAAATGACATTCGTTTTATTTACATATCCTAGTCATTAATCAATGGTTATAAAATTAAATACTTTGTTATAACAATTAACAACATAAACGTTTTTCCGAAGTTGCATTCCATACCGTAGTTCCATACCCGGCAGACCCCGCCGAGGCAAATAATGAGGGCGCAGAATTCGTTTTCGCCTAGGGCGCGCCAAAATCCCTAGAGCCGGCCCTAATGCTCAAAATGTTATACTAGTTTTGGAAGCATTCGTTATATATAAGAATTATTTAAATACAATGATTCTGCGTTACTCCTAACTAGGCAGCGCCTGTTTCAAGGGAGACGCCAATTTTAAATGATAGCAATTTAAAATGTAATTTTATGAAAAAGATCCTTTCTAATCTATTGCTTTCATAAGCTTCCTTCCTATCCTAAATTTCCTATCCGATAGGAAATCGTTATAGTCAAATATAGACAAAAAAAAATAATCTATAAAAAATCCAAATAATCATTAAATAATAGAGTAGTCTAAAGTACAATGAAACCTCTCATAACGACCACCTCACATAACGAGTAAGTCAAGGTAATTTTTCATAACGAGTAATTCGACCTCTCATAACGAGTATGGAAAATAATCGTTTTGCTTAACGAGTATTTCGCTTAACGAGTAAGAAGAGTCTGGAACACATTATGCTCGTGATTATAAAATTAAACAAAATACAAAATATTTCGTAATAAAAAAAAATACAATAGAATAGAATAGAATAACTTTATTGTGCTGTAAAACAGTACTTAATGAATATTACACTAGTTTTATAAAAAAAGACAATTTATGCACAAACGCCGGACTTATCGCTATGGCTATATCTTACAGTCAACCATTTGATAAACTAATTCTTGATTATCACCGTACAATACACACAGAAGTAATAAAATTTAAAATAATTCTATACAAATAAATGTCAATAACTTACGCTAAGGTTGCCCAGGGAAGGATACAGGAGAGGACAGGATGAGGTATTTGGTTAGTGGCTGTGTGAGAATAAATGTTTTTTCTGTGTGCAACGAAGGTGCATGCCTGATAGACTGGGGGAGCTGATTCTATAAACGAGCAGAATGGACCGTAAAATAATGCGTGTAAACAGTAGAATAATTAAGATCACTGCGTTATTTTTTATATCACTCAAAAGTATCTTTAATAAATAGAAAAAAATAATGTTTGGCCATAACATTTCTGGAAATTACGTAACTTCAAACATTTTTTTCTTATATTTTTTGTATGGAAGTTCCAAAAACTGTCTTGGTACTATGCAAACAGACCATACGCTGGTGTAAAAAACATTTTTTAATATTGAGAATCATATCTAGATTTTTCAAAAAGTGAAGACAAATCTCGATCGTTTTTATTTTTTTGGAAAACAGTAACAGAATAAAGATAATTTACAATTAATATGGAAATAATTTACCATTTTCGTTTTGGCTAAATGATAGCTTGAGGACCGGGTTTTTAAAATCCCGCATAATTGTATTAAAATTCTTTTTCGTGTTTTCACAACCAGGCCTCAAAATTATGCTTCATATAGCTTTTGGCCGCCACGGCCGCTACGGCCTCTTATGATGTGATAAAATATTGTATAGAATGTAGAATCATTTTATACAATATTTTATCACACCTTAAGTACACATAGCTATAGAATTTCGATTACATAAGTAGAAGATAACGACGATCTGTTATCTGCATATCATGTGACGTCACACGATCTGTTATTATTATTTTCAGTATCCCAGACATGATCGTTGTCAGTGAGGTCACGTTAACTGACGTCACGCGGCATTCGAGTGACTTTCATTGAGAGCCATTATTTCCTCTTCTTTCAGATGTATAAAAATGGTTCGAGAACCTTATCAGAAAATAAATAACTCAAAGGCTGAAACTTTCCCCAGCTTGATTCAAGAGAAAGTCAAAGTCAAAGTAAAAAAAATATATAATCAGTGTAATTATATATTTTTTTTGTCTAAAGTAGATTGCGTACTTTTGAGTTGTTATCTACTTTAGACGAACCGTCCACCCCAGGAAGGTATAACGATATATAATAATTCTTTCATCCTTGGGGGAGAATGCAGAGACTTAGGGATGGCACAGTCAACATGCCCGCGAGAGTAATACGCCTTACCGCGAGGCAATGGGAAGTGAAACCAGCGGCCGACCTCACGCCCTCACTACTACCAAATTTGGCCTGATTTCTCCGTCCTTTCGTCTGAACGCAGGTGCGAAGTTGCTTGCGTGGCCTTTACCGGATGTTAGGCGGTAATTCAGTTCGAGTTTATCGCGGAACGTGGCGACCTTTGCCCTTCTGCACACGGGATCGGGTGGCAGGACGTTTCCATGAGTAACTAGCAACATGTTAACAACCACCGCCGTTTCTTAAGAGACTAGACACCCCTCTATTCCGGTTATAAGTTGGAGTGTACATTAGATTGGCTGACGCCGCACGTTGCGCAGACGCCCAGCAGCGCAAGAAGTCTTCCTCAGAGGACGCCAATCGGCGTTTTTCGTATTATCAGTATTATATCCGTATTTATTCGCCTATCGGCTCTATTTCTCATTCCACTGCAGTAAAAGCCTGTTATTGAAGCTTGCCATTAAATAAGCTACCGCTTTATATTAGTATTACCACACCTTCTACTACCAAATTTTCGAGGGCTTCGAAAATTTTGTGTGGATTGACTAGCTTTTGAAAGGTTAAACGTGAGTTGAGCCGACCCAAGGTAACGAGCAGGTCATATGGCCCAAGTTGCACGGAATCATGCATTGCTTACTAAATGAGAAAACCGAATAATAGTACAGTCAATTTTATTTCGACGGATTCTATATGGAGTTTATATACTGGAAAAAACAGCCGAGGAAAACCAGTGATCACTCATTTGGTACTATTTTTCAAGATACAACATTTGAGTTAATATAATTGTAGACTTGAGAATTATTTCAGATAATTCTCTTCTTCTTTTACTTCTTATAATTTTCTTCGTGGCTTTTCGACAATTTTGTTTAATTGTATTTTGCCATGGCTTTGTAAAAATAATCTTATTTTACTTATGTGCTGTATTACTGATTATTGATATTGTATTACAGATTGTTACTGTATTACTGATTATTAATATTGTATTACTAATTGTTACTGTATTACTGATTATTAATATTGTATTACTGATTGTTACTGTATTACTGATTATTGATATTTTAGTTATCTGATTTCACTGTAATGATAGGGACACTATAATTTGGGAGCTAATAAGCTCTGTTGGAGTTGGCCACGAAGACCCATTTGTTCAGAGTCCGTCACACTCACGGATCAACACCCCATCCGGCGGCCTCCACGCATCAAGTGCGAGCCCGGGCAGGATTCTGGCCTGAGGGCTAGTTTTCCCCCCTGGAGTCAATCTTCAGGGCGCTCTTGGACGCTTTGCTCACCGTGCGGCGTCGGCCCATCGATTGTGCATTCTGTCGGGGGAAAATGGAGACAGTACTAGGGATAGTTGTTCACCTTACGGCGACTGCTCTTGGTTGCAACATCGGGAGACCGGAGTAATCTGGTTGCAACTGGTAGTAAGTGCGCGAGTGTCGGCCCGCTGTTAACATACCTGGGCTATGTCACGGTAAGACGGTCGACTATTTTGTCTTCTGCGCTCACCTCACGGGAGACAAAACGATCAAATTTCGTTAAAACTTCCTGAGGTGACGGTTTCTCCCGTTGTAGTCGACAGCTCTAGTTGTAGAATTAGGTTATGCTCACCATAACAATGCATTGTCATCGGAACTGAACCAACGTGTAAAATTTCATCTTAATGATATGAGAGAAAGTGGTTCTAATTCAGCTTGTAAGATTTGACCTAAACAAACATACTGACAAACATTGCAAGGTAAATAAAAGCTTGTAAAAATAGCAGAAACTCTAACGAGCCCAGAAAATGTCCCGCTTAAAATGTCGAAACGGGAAAAATATATCGATGGTCGAAACCAGCATAATTTAACAACGAAAATGTGTATTCTGTGTGCTCTTTTTGCTGTTTTTGCAAGTACGCAAGCGAAGCGTGAACGAAGCAATTTATTTTTTATGCATTGACATTTCGTAGGCGGTCAACGGCAACTTACAACATCAGCAAACTCTGCACTGTCAGCTAGTTGGATTAAACCTTCGGTTCGCAGTTTCTTCACCGACTTCCACGAGGCGCTAAAAGTGCTCAGTATGCTCGATGCTAATAACGGTTTATATTTAAAGCAGAATACGCTAATTCCAATAGTCGGACATATACAAAATATACTATTTTTCTGGTATAAGTTTTTACTTTCCCGGCCTCAAACCGGCGAGGAGGGAAAGTACTGTGAACGCGTTTTTTGTCTTCTTCGAGATGAAGACGGAAACATCCATTTTAAGGCACCTGAGGCAATTAAGACCATTTCCAGGTTGAAGTATGTCCTGCGTGTCTGTCTGGTCTGTGTGTATTCCTCTACGATAGAACCCAAACGCTCAATCCGACTAAGCTGAAGTTTGGCTTGCAGGCATCATTTGGTCATGGCAAGAGTTGAAAAGATTGTGGTTCAAATCAGTCCACCAGGGGGCCCACTAGTCATATTTCAATTTCTAAATATTGGACGAAAAGACTTGAAATTTGGTACACAGATGCCTTGTCTTATATACAAGCTAGACTAATACAATTCAAATTCTGCCCTATATTTTAATTAATTATTACCGCCACAATAGAATCGAACGTCGGCCGAGAGAGGGCGCTTATCGGTTTTATTTATGAAATTAATATTTGCACTCATTTTCCCAGTTATAAAACGTTTTCTATTCTCTAGATATGCACAATAAAGCGATTTGGCTTATTTACAGTTTTACGAATTTAGTCGGGCTGGCAGGAATATTTCAATAATTACAAAATCTGAGAAAAAAACTGTGCATATTTTGGTGACGTCCCCCGGCGATTATCATTGGTAGCAGGTATTTTACATCGAGTATCAATATAAATGAAGTCCCAAAGATCTGCATCGGTGCGGATGAGGTCCCTTTCAGTTTCGAGGTTAAAAACTTCGGTGTACATATGGACGACAACCTCTCATGGCGGCCACATATTCGAGAAATACGACGCAAACTCTTCGGCCGATTTCATTAGCTGAATAGGCTCAAAAATATTCTCCCGGAGGAGAGCAAGATTGCGACTTGTCATTCTGCTCTCCTCCCCCTTTTGGATTATGGAGATGACGCATTTCTAGACCTCACAGACGAGTTATCCACCAAAGTTGAGCGTCTCCAAAATGTCTGCATTCTTTATATCCATGGCCTCAGAAAATTTGACTACATCACGTAGTACAGGGAGAAACTTCGCTGGATGTCGACCCGGGAGAAAAGAGATTCGAGAGTTTTCTTTGTCGTATGCTTTTCAAGATCTTGGATGGCGTCGCTCCCAATTTTCTTACTTGCAGATTTACTTCACTATCGGCTCATGGACGCCCGCTGAGATTAAAAGATAACCTGCTGCTCTCTATCCCTAGTCACAGGACTGACTTCTGCTCATTTTATTTCACCGTGCATGTAGCCCGTCTTTGGAATGCCTTGCCGAAAAATATCAGAAACGCGCCAAGCATAACAAGTTTTAAAAACAGACTAAGAGAACATTTGAAGTCTTCCACATAAATTCCCTTTCTCTTCCCATTCTCCTCCTTTTTAAACCTTACTGTCCATATAGGTGTAATATTATTTTGGTACAGCACATTCTATGACCACAAAGAGTTAAATATATTATTCTATCCTCTTTTTTTTGTCTTAGTCTCTTTATATATGTAGGTTAAGTTATATAATTACTCGAATATAATGCTATTACAATAGTATATGTTAGCTCTAATATATTGCCTGCAGGCAATAAGCTCGCCTTTCCGTACGAATAAAGCGTTTTTAATATTATTATTATTTTAATTACTTTACACGTTTAAAACTTATTATCATTTAAAAAACACAGATTATTATTTGAAAAAGTCTGGATAATTTCTAAGAAACTTAAAGTATGCAAAAAAGGGCCATCATTTTGTTCGGTTTTTGAAATGTCCGTCACCTTTGCCATACCTATAGATCAACCAGATTATTTTTTCCTAATCAATGGTGCTTGCGACTTGACAGTAAAACAATTTTCATTCATGCAAAAGAAAATCAAGTATCTTTGTATTTTCTAAAGCATTTTCCAGCTCAATCCACCGGAAAATCAGTACTACATTATATATGTCTGCTACTTAGTCACTGAATAATTCTATCGACATTTTGTGACTTGTAAAATTAGTATGTGGCTTATAGCTCCCCGACTATAGTATGTGGACCCCAATAACGAAATAATGTGGGCTGTTTTGCAGCGCAAACTGTGCTATCGTTATTTTCATCCTCGCCAGTCCACTTAGACCTTGATAAGCCCGATTTGGGCGACGAGAAGAAACTGAATGCGAGAATGCGATAAGAAACCAATGCTATCTGATAGAAAGTAATATTATAGTGTCTATTTATTCGAGTATGGTATTAATATCACTCAGTAACAGGCACGTATTCAGACTTCAGTTTTGGGGGAAGGGAAGGGAGGAGGGGAGGAATTCGTTGAAACAACGCGTAAGGCACCCACCAAACTTGAATTTGCCCGTACAATAAAACTAAAATACGCCTCTTCCAAATAAAATTCCGGGGGTTAATACCAACTACCCCCCCCCCCCCCCCCCCCCTCCCCATACGTGCCTGACACTAGGTACATAAGTCAAGGATTCTCTCTGATTCTTAATTTTTCTTGACTTTATTTTTTATTCAAAAAAAAAACAACGGGTACGCGTCCCCTGTCCCCCCCTCCCCTCCCCCCTCCATTTAACAAATATATTAACCCTTTAGGGCCCGAATAATTTATAAATTACTTATATTCCACGTTATCGAGATATCAGAATCCTAATATCAACAAATAAAATAAAATTATTGTTTAAAAATACATCGTATTTTTTTAATATTATCGCATATGTCCAGCGAACTCTGGGAACTTTTAAATTGTTTTTTTTCTTTTAGTGATTATGTTTTTTGGGTTAAATAATAAAATAATAAAATTTTGGAAAAACTAAATCTGTATGGACCACAGGGAAACTTATTTTATTTTACTTTATTTTATTTTTATTTTTTGGAAAACTTACAGCGTTTTTTAATACTAACACATATTATACAAATCTAAGGCCAATTAAAAGTCTTCACAATTAAACTAAACTTTTGTTACAGCGCAATGAGCTATGAAAAAATGCAGTTTTAAGTAAGGGGAAAGGGATAGGGAAACCACATTATGAGTTATGTAGATGTATTTAAGATATATGATGATATATAACATACATACATAATATGTACATACATACACTTGCACAAATAATAAATTAATATAAATAATACGATAAGGTAATATTAAAATGTAAAAGTGTAGTTAATATATATATATATATATATATATATATATATATATATATATATATATATATATATATATATATATATATATATATATATATATATATATATATATATATATATATATATATATATATATATATATATATATATATATATATATATATATATATATATATATATATATATATATATATATATATATAAATATATATATATATATATATCTATATATATATATATATATATTATTTATTATTATTATTATTATATTATTTATTCCGTAGCCGGCGATTGGGGAGGGGGTCGCCCTCGCAGCCAATACGCTGCTGTCGGTGCCGCTGGATCTCGTACTCCATTCACGATTCGCTTCCATTCTTGACGATTTTTTGCCACGTCTCGAGCATCCCTAGCCGACAATCGTTGATTTTTAAGGTCGTCTTTGATGGTATTTAGCCAGGTTTTCTTCGGTGCCGATCGCTGAATTCTCCATTCTGTCGGACGGTCTCGCCAAAGAAGTTTACGTGGCAAGCGATTGTCGTTCATTCGGCAAACATGGCCGAACCATCGTAGTCGACGTTTTTGTACTTCTTCTTCGATCGTTGTTACTAGATCGCATCTTTCTCTAATGGTCTCGTTTCGAATTCGGTCGCGGAGTGAGACACCGAGAATCTGCCTCAAGCATCGCATTTGGAAGACTTCGAACTTTTTGAAGTTATATATATATATATATATATATATATATATATATATATATATATATATATATATATATATATATATATATATATATATATATATATATATATATATATATATATATATATATATATATATATATATATATATATATATATATATATATATATATATATATATATATATATATATACCTATATATATATATATATATATATATATATATATATATATATATATATATATATATATATATATATATATATATATATATATATATATATATATATATATATATATATATAATATAATACACATTACAATGTATTTATACGGTCAATATACATATGAACTTTTATAGAAAATATTATACTGGCTAGAAAGCTTGTTATATATGACGATTATCACAGCCTACGTACCCAACTGGCCGTGTCAGCAAGACATGATTGAATTAAACTATTTACACATTGTGCAGCATGGGATGCACTCGGTTTAATTCTCTTCATTGAAGCACCTTGTGATATACGACATTTTTTGTTTTTTATTAGGCGCAAGAACAAATAAAGCGGATGATTCGTCGACACGTGAACATGCCACGTACAACTGACCATGAAAAAAACACGGATTTACATTTTGTATGGGAAAATGTTTTTTCTTTTATTTTAATTTTTCGTCAATTTTCCAATTTTCGTTTTTATATATTCGTTATATTGGTTTTTATATAATAGTTATTCTGCTATTGGGGACGGAGACAAATACAAAAAATCAAAAATCATGAAAATCAGTCTAGCCGTTCCCGAGTTATAAGTGTTCGAACAAACCCGACTTTGTTTTATATGTATAGATTTCTTTCTTTCATAAGCAAATCAAAATAACAGTTTAGTTAGACCAAGCGTTGAGATGCAATATATACATAAATATAATTATTGTTAGTACATACACTACATGTTTAAACAGGCATTAACCTTCCCTACCTTTGGGTTATTATTCAAAAAGTAGGCTAGACATCGTTGGTTTTTTTTCATTAGATTTCTTAATAAATACATGTTTACAATATACCAGAAAACTTTTTTACACGATAGACCCATGTATGACCCTATTTTGTATTTAGAATCGTAGGAACAATTTGACGTATCATGCACGCTTTGTGGGTTTCGTTTTTTTTGTTTTTTTTTTTGCTTGAACGTACGGGATACGTTTTGTTGCGTTCGGGCGGTAATATGGCGGACGTATCGCGTACGTTCGTATAGGTAGGACGGTTAAATACAAATACATGCATTAGGAATAAAAATAAGAAATTTACAGAATTTGATGAAACATTTGATCTCATTCAGACATAATCAAGTAGCGCAATACCCACACCTTGAAGAGATGTGGGCTCGCAGGTAAAAATATCCAGGTCTGAGGCTGCCGAACATAGCGCATCTATGTGCTGCAAGTCACGCAGCATTACAGTCTTCAAATTCAAGATCTTTACAATCATGAAGATATTATTACAGTCTTCAAGATCAAGATTATTACAATCTTCAAAGACTTATTACATTATTTCAAATTCATGTTAGTAACGAAATATAATCGGAATGGCGCGACCGCGATTAACTGACCTGCCTCAACCTCGTGTCGCTGCCGCGGGCGTCTCGTCGCCCTCCCCCCCTCTTCACCGTTTCCCACCGACCATCTACATTCGACAAGCCACGCGCGGCCCATTATCAAGCAGGGTCATCAGTTTTGATTTCTATTGTTTTTTAGAGTTTCATACCAAAGCGTAGTAACGGAACCATATTGGCAAGAGGCCACATGGAAATTATGTTTCCATAAAGACATACTATCCTTCATCAAATATCTTGATTTAGGACTTTCCGATAGTAAGGACAACTTGGGTTGTCGACTACAGCGGGCGAGCTCGTCACCTCAGGAAGTTTTAATGATTAGTCGTTCTATCTCCCTGGAGTGAGCGCAGAAGACTTGAGGACAAAACAGTCCACCATCTAGCTACGCCACAAGCCCGTAAGAGGCCAACTCCTTAACCGCGAGATAGCCAGGAGTGTTACCCGGCGGGAGTACACTCACGCCCTTACTTCCAATTGTGACCAGATTACTCCGGTCTCTCGATTGGTTACGAGTTCGAGGTCGCTTGCGCGGTCCTCTCCCTTACGAAGCGGTGAAACCGTGTTTACCGAATCTATCGCGGACCACAGCGTCCTTTGTTCGTCTGTTCACCCAGGATCGGGTAGCCGATGGTCATTTCAAGAGCAGTCGCCGAAAGGTCCGCAACCACCCCCGCTCTATAGGAAACAGTACTGCTTCCAGACTCCCCCGACTGTTAATCAGCGCGCGGTGGACAGGGAGATAGCCACCACGAACTATGGCGGGGCATAGTCCCCAACTAATGATAAGTTGCGCGCAACTGAATCTGCAGAGAAGCCGGGCTGTAACGGCCGAATTCGGTCGCACGCTTGAGACGATGCTGGGTATTGGAGTGGCGTTTGTGCAGGAGCAGTACACGTTCCTCGGCAAAACCCGGGGTATAGACGGGCGGTGCGTTGTGCTCGAGAAGGGGCACCGACCCATGGCAGGGATCGCGGTGAGTTCGTCTCTCCCGCCTCCCCTGTTCCTGGATCGGCTCTCCAGTGAGCACCTCGCCTGCGCGTCCATAGTTATCAACGATGTGGACTGCTACTTCATCAGCGTCTACTTCCAGTTTGGCGAGGCTGTGGACGCCTACATTGCTGAACTCGCCGCGGCCCTTGACGCTCTTCGGGGTCGGCCGGTAGTGGGCGATTTTAATGCCCGCTCCCCGTCCTGGCACGACGACGGCAACCTAGACCGCCTGGACAGGGTCGCGAAGGGAATAGCCGAGGCTGTCGAGGAGCTGATAGCGACCTATGGGTTGCATATTGTCAACTCCCCCGGGCAGCCCCGGACCTTCTGTGGCCCCGGCGGGTCCAGCAATGTGGATTTGACGCTGTGCTCCCCTGGATTCGCCCGGGAGATGATGAACTGGACCGTCCACGAATCGTCGTCTTCCTCAGACCATAGACTAGTGACCTTCGACATTGGCCGCCGTGTGAATCCCCCGTCCCCCTCGGAATGGGCGTACCGCACCTCGGATGTGGACTGGGACCGTTTTGGGGAGTCCCTCTGTGAGAGGCTCTCCCGGTTCCCGTCCCCTCACTCCAATTCGGCCGAGGCACTTAGTGTTGCACTTCATGAGGCAGTTGCCTCGGCCTGCGAGTCGGTCCTCGGTCGGAGGAGGCCCTTCGGCGGCTTTATGGCCCCGTGGTGGTCTCCGGAAATATCCGACCTTCGCAGGTGCTTCCGGCAAGCGTACCGCCGCATGGGGGAAGCCCGCAGGGGTTCTCTTCCCCCTGAGCGTGTTGAGGTACTTCGGGAGTCCCTGAGATCGGCTCGGAGCGTCTACCACGCCGCTATTAGGCGTGCCAAGACTGATTCCTGGCGTACATGGGTTAGCGAAGTTGGAAATGCAAACCCATGGGACATGAAGAACGTCATCGACAAAGGTGCCAAGCGGGGTGGGAACTACCTCTCTAGCATTGTCGAGGGTACTTCCGCCCCGCTTGACACCGAAGGCACTCTTTCAGTTCTCCTCGGTTCTTTGTGTCCATCGGATCGGAATGACAATGACGATCCCCACCACGCGCAGTTGCGGCGGCTTATTGCCGTAGACTCGCGCGTACCTGATCTGTCAGAGGTAACAGCGGACGAGGTCGGCACCATCATCGGGTCGCTATCGCGCAGAAAGGCACCGGGGATAGACAACTTTACGTCTGATCATTGATTTTATTACCTGATATAGTGAAGCGGGTGTGGGAATTCGCAAGATGGGAGGTGACTGTCCTGATGCAGAAATGCATTAGGGACGGTCATTTCCCATTATGCTGGAAGGCTGGCCTCCTGCGGGTGATTCCCAAAGGTAACGACAAGCCGCGCTCGGATCCGAAAGCGTACAGGCCCATCACGCTCCTTCCCATAATGGGTAAGGTGCTCGAAGTGCTTGTGCGCGAACGGCTGGAGAGGACTCTGTCTCCCCAGAACGAGCGTCAGTTTGGCTTTACCCGAGGGAAAAGCACGGAGGACGCCATCCTGTTTGCGAAAAACTGGGTCCGCAACTACGACGGCCGCTACGTGGTAGGCGTATTTTTGGATATCTCCGGTGCATTCGACAACGCGTGGTGGCCGATGCTTATATGCAAGCTTCGCGCCCGCCTGTGCCCGAACAATTTGTTGAAAGTAGTGAGGAGCTACTTTTCAGACAGATCTGTCACTCTGAGGTACGGCCCGACCAGCGTCACCAAAACCCCGACCATGGGCTGTCCACAGGGGTCAGTGTTGGGTCCTAGCCTTTGGAACATTCTCTTTGATGATTTCCTCGGTCTACCTTACCCGGAGGGGTGCACCGTCAGCGCTTATGCAGACGACGCTCTTCTCCTGGTAGGCGGCAGGAGTCGCGCAGAGGTCGAGAGAAGGGTGGCTGACTCGCTGGACCTGATCCTCGGATGGGGTCAGCGAAACAGACTCACCTTCTCTCCGACGAAAACTCAGGCGCTTCTCCTGAAGGGACATCTTAAGCGGAACCCTGTCATCAGGATGAACGGTCGCCCGGTATCCTTCCCGGCCACCGTTCGATACCTGGGGGTGACGCTTACGGCTTCCCTTTCCTTTCTTTCACACGCAAAGATTACAGCCGAAAAATCCCGGGATCTATTCTTTGCGCTCCGCGGAGTGAGTCGGGCCGACTGGGGAATTCGTTTCCCGGCGGTCATGACTATCTATAAGGGCGTCTTCGTCCCGCGTGCGACTTATGCCGCACGCGCTTGGACGGAGTCTGCTGTTCCTGAGGCGACGCGTGTCGCGCTGCTGCGCGGACAGCGCATCCCTCTCGTGGCCCTGACCGGGGCGTACAGAACGACGTCCACTCTTGCGTTACCCGTCATCGCTGGCGTTCTGCCGATTGACCTGGAGATTCTGGAGCGTGCGGCGCTGTCGCGGTACCGCCGGGGCGAGCCGGTAGTCCTTCATGGCCTGTCGATCGACCCGGTGGCGCACCGAGCTGGGGAGTTTGCCCGCCTGATTCGGGTGGAGTCCTTGCGTGTCTGGCAGGCTAGATGGGACGCCGGGGGTACGGGCCGCCTCACCCATTGCTTTTTCCCGTCCGTCGCAGTGCGGATGGCAAATTCGTTTCTGCGGTTCGACCACCATACCACGCAGCTGGTTGGGGGCCACGGAGAGTTCAGAGCCAAACTATTTGACTTTGGACTTGCCGATGACCCCCGATGCGCCTGTGGGTATGGTCGCCAAACTGCGGAACACGTAATTTGGTCTTGCCCAATTCTAGCGGCTGCACGGGAGAAATTGATGGATGCAGTGGGCGCGTGCGTTGGGCGCTCTCCGATTTGGTACCCGGATCTGGTCAGTTGTAGGAGCTGCTTCCAGTCGTTTGGCGAGCTTGTGGAGCACTGGGTGGCTTCTTGGGAAAGCATGAGGCCTCGGGATACCCCCCAGGGGGTACCCTCTTCCTTGGTGGCGTGATTCGGCGGCTACTTCCAGCCCGAAGTGCCCGTCTTTGTGTCCGTCTCTTTACCGCCCCGAAGGGCGTTTCGTTCTTTGCAGGATCCAGGGATTCCTCCCCCCCGTGGCTGCTCCGAGACCTGCCCACGGACCGTGCGCCTCCACCATTATCGTTTCTGGAGCGTCCTCTACCCCGCTTACCCGCCCTAAATTTGTTATTTGTTGTTTTATTTTTTTTATTTTGTGATTATGGTAAATTTAGTATTATTTTTTGTAAATTTTTACTTTGTAAATTCTTTTATTATTATAAATAAATGGTTCTCGGGGCGGTACGGGGGGGGTGGTTTACCCTATTTCACCCCCTGCGCGTTCTACCCTTCTGGTACGCGGCAGGGTTTGTCGTAGCACGACATCCCGGGCAGACAAGACGACCCTCGTCGTTATAACTGCCCGGGCGGTGGGCGGGGTTTGCTGCCCTCACCTATCGCCTTGAAACTCTAAACTGTTAATCAGAGTGCACAGTCGATTGGCTTACGCCGCACGGTGCGCAGACCGTCCCGGGAGCGCCAGAAGGTTGATTCCCAGGGGAACCTAACCATAAGGTTAGAGTCCTATACAGGCTCGCATTTCATGCGTGGAGGCCGTCGGATAGGTGTTGACCGTGAGTGTGACCAACCCTGAACAGAATGGGTCTTCATGGCCAACTCAGCAAGGGCCCATTAACTCCCCGATAGTAAGGACAGCCTGATCTGGGAATTCGTTATGTAAGTGTATTGAGAAAAATTTGGGAATAAATTCCGTTCTACCTACGTTGTATTTTAACCTACGACTGCCCAACAAAAAAGTATAATTAATACGTAATATCGTGGCAAAACCGATGTTAAAAATTGTGTACATGCGCTTTGCCAAAGTTTATGGATGCACGGTGTCATTGCTTGGGGGGGCCTCTGTACGAACAAACTACTTGAACCACTGGTTAAAGCCCAGAAATTATTATTGAGGGTTACTTACAGAAAACATCCCGGCCATGACTCTGACCTGCTGTTCAGCGAAGCAAGTGTTTTGGATATTCGTCAGTTGTTCGTGAAACAATGCCTAATACATTTTTACAAGACTTTAAAAAATCGTTCCCGAAGCCAGCAGCAAAAACCAACTAGAATGGCTGAAAGGACGAACTATGTAATTCCTCACGTACATATACAACCTTTGCCTAAAGACAGTTGTATTTCATCGCCCCAAAAAATTTTAATACCTTAAAAGAGTCAGTAAAATATGTTCAAAATGTACATCAATTTAAGACAAAAGTAAAAAAATGGCTCCTTTACGAAGTAGGTCGTACAAAGACTGAAAAAGAATTGCTTCATACAATAATTTAAAATATGTGTGTATGTAGATGTATGTGTGTGTGTGTGTTATTATATATATGTATGTATGTATGTATGTTTGTATTTGTATATGTGTATATATGTATGTAACTAACCCTTTAGCATATATATTTGTATTAATATGTGTACTATTTTATGCCATTATCTTAGTGTTAGTAGGTATTGAAAGTAGTCTATTAGTCAGTACTACTCAAAAACAAAGGCTTTATATTTCGTATGCCCAGATACAGGCTATTCGGTCTAGTTGGGCATTCGTCTAGAATGATCGTATGGGTTTTGTTCATTTTCTTATTGCTTATATAAATAGTTACAAATCATATATGTACGATCTCACTGTTAACTCACTACCAAGTTGTAACAAATAAATAAATAAATAAATAATATATTGAGGGTCCATCTATGTATGTTTTCCGTTTCTTTATTCCACCATAACTTCTAAACGCTTAGTACGTGAAGATTAGAAAGCGGAATTTTATGCTATCTTCGACATAATTTAAATTAGGTATTTATATCGTTTTATTCGCTCAGCTGCAATAAAATTCCCAGAAGCGTTTTTCTGCGAATGTTAGAAATTACAGTCACATTTTTTCCACGATTTTGCCAGCCCTGCGACGTGTTAGGAACCAGGTCATCATGAATTCGAGGAACAACGAACAATCATTTGCAATATTTGCCACGTGGAACCAAGAGTAAAGATAACGACATGGCCGCTCTAGTCGCGTCAAATCAGCCATTTTGAAAAATAAAATGGTAAATTTTGTGAATTATAATTATGTATTAAAGATAATTTGCACAATATAATTTATAAAAGTGACCACTTTCTTGTTTCTATATCATTTATAATTCCCGGTTTAATGCGATAATGCTAGGTTTTTCAAGGGTTTAGTACTTGTCACTTAGTACTTGTCGCTAGATCGTGAGAAGTAACCGTTTACACGTTGGTATTAGCTGAAAGATATTAGTGGCACGACATCCGTTCGAAATGTAACAACACCGCCGCCGTATATTTCACATGACTGCCTAACAAAAAAGGAGTTTTATGTGGAGTTCATTTATGTATGTTTTCCGTTTCTTTATTCCATCATAACTTTTAAACGCTTAAACCGTTTTAGAAGTGTGTGGTATAGTTAGAATCACTATAACATCATGCGTGTCATAGGGTACCTTAACTGTCCAAATATCGAGTCAAGTAGTCGTCTAAATGTCCAATAAATTAACATAAATAAAAAACCAATTGATCTTATTCTAGCATAAACAGGTAATGCAATGCCCATACACCGTTGTTTTTTTAATAAAGAAAATAAAATAACATCTACAAAAACTAAAACTATTCACGTTTACAAAGAAAATATTGATTAAAAAAATTAGAAAATAAAACAAATTCTAATGAAGAATGGCCTCCAGCCAGTCGTGACCGCCAAATTAAAATCATCACACAGGTGTTTCAATATTCAGTCGAAATAAGAAAAGCAAATAGCATAATAAATAGTGAGTGAGTATACAAATTGTTTCAAAACACTCAGAGCGAAAATGAGAATAGCAAAGAGTATAATTTGAATACCTATATCCTATCCTAAATATATCCCATCCCTCTCCTTTCCTATCCTTGCATAGTTCGATTGTAATTTAATTTAATTTAGTGCAATGCAACTTTTGATTTATGTTATAAGAAAATAATGTAGGAAACAATTAATCGGCCAGCGAAACACTGTATTAAGATAATTAGTCATAATTAATGAAGCCCTGTATGTTTCCCGAAAATAAACTAAATAAATAAAATGAAATAAATAATATTAACCCCCCCCCCCCTCTTTCCCCTAATACACCGTTACGTAGTTTATGGATATCTCCATAATTGCGATGTGCATACAAATTCGCACGTTTCTTTGAACGCAACAACGTGTTCGCAACGTGAATATGCGCGTACGTGCAACGTGACAATGAAAAAAATGCATTGTAAATGGCCCTCGTCGTTATCATTGCGTCAATATTGATCAATAAGGGGGACCTTTATCTGTACCACAGCATACTGTGTCTATACTATGTATTCGTTCTATTCACATTTCTATTAGGCATAGGAAGTAAAAAGTAAACCTACGATAGGAAACATTTTTTTTGCTAAAACAGTGAACTCTGTCTATCAGGCGCACATGCGATTGCAAGAGATCATTTCATTCGCCTTCGTAGCCGCGGATATTTTTGAATTCAGAACGAATATTTCCACCCCGCGACGTGTAAAAGATCTCCTTCACCAACGTGTGATGCTGATAGAATTCACCTGTGTCTACCATCGCATCTGACGTAATTACGAGGCCTATGGCAAAATAAAACATTTTTTTTTATCGAAGCTATGAAAGAAAGCAAATATTTTCAAATAATTAGGTGAATCTTTTATAATTTGCACTTTAATTTGCCACCCAAGAAGCAAAGAGCTAATAGCGACACCGGTCATTTTGGTGTTGCCAGGTCGGAAGTATTTGGTTCCGATATAAGAATTTCACATTCATTAGGGTTCTGTTATCTACACTTTAATGTAAAATTTCACGATTGACGATTTTATTCAAATTCAAATTAAAATAATTTATTCATTCAGATATATTCCATTTACATTGTATTCGTTGCAGAATTTGCCTAACTAGGCCATAGCCCGTACTATGGAAGGCTCTATGTATGGCAACGAATTATTCATATGCACATAATATTAAAATGAAAGTGGATTCAAATTAAAGTTTTAATTATATTTAAATATATCGATATAGCATGGTCATGGAAATAAAAATTTATATAAATGTCGTAATATGAAGTTTATAGAACAAATAAATGAATTTCTATAATTTCTATAATTTTCTATAATTCCTATTTCTATAACTCCTTTCTATAATTTGGCCCAATTTGAGGGCCACGATTTTTCAAATATTGTGCCCATTTAAATTACTTAAAAAAGTAGAGCCTTATTGTCTGATTATTTTATATGGTCTTATATCTGTACTTTTGGTTTAAAATGCATAACGTAGATTTAATTTGATTATTTAACATTATACTGACAATTTTAATATATTACGATAAATAATTTTACTACGTATCTTTTCGAATCACTAACTACTTCAAATATTAAGCTTCTATTTTGATTATTTATATTTATAGTTTGACAATCTAGTAGTCAATTCTTGACTAACTATGTATGTTCAGTAAAGAGTAGTAGCGAAACTTACTACATAACCCAATTATTTTGACACGTCCAAGAGCGGTCTTTAGCCGTCAATTGGACACGGCGAAAATGTAATGTAATGTAAATATAAAAATATAAAAATAAAAAAATATTACAATGTATTACAATAATAATAATGCAACTTAAAGACATTTAGGTACTTTAAAATATGAACTATTATCTTTTCCACCTTATTTCTCCCAAGTTGCATTGACTTAATATTTTGGCATATTTTATAGATTCTATTAGATTTTTATAAATTTTGGGCCCTATAAAGCCAAAGTGTCTTTGGACAAAGGATATTCAGGTTCTCCGTACAATGCGCTTAAATGTTGCAATTTTATGCTCAATTTTAAAGTGAATATCTTTACTTTTTAGGTAGTTCAGAAGGACTTTTTTTTGCATATACCTGCCTGATGTCTAATATCTTTAGTTCTACTAACAAGTCGTTTGAGGCTTCTCGGCAATAATCCGAATAGGCGCCTTCTGCACTGTCATAAGCGGATTTAGAACAGTACCTACGTGTCGACCCTCCCCAACCTAGAATACCATAAGAAATTAAATTATTTGCTAGGGATGGTGGACATTTTTGAGGGATTTTAAATCTAACACGTTCCGAAGTAACTGAAATGCAAATGTAAGTCTCCTTACTTTAGTCGCCACATCGTTTACAAGGGATGTTTTCTTCAATTTATGTATATTTGAAATCAGTATATAATATAATAATTGGGAAATAAGTCGAATAGCTCTTGTAATACGAGACGAGTTACATCCGTATTCAGAGTCGGGATAGGGCATCCCTGATCTTAAACGTGCCCTAAGTTGGCCAATTATTTAGAAACCATACGTAAGGGCCCGTATAAAGTCAATGCGCTTATTCCCTTATTTTTTTTCTTGTGTCGTAAATATAACGTTCCGTAGCATTATACTCGTATATAAAATGTAAACAGTCCAATTGCTTAAAATTCTGAGGTCGGAGAGAATTTTAAGGGAGATTTCGTGTTCAGCGATCCAAAATGTAAACGTGGCTACTTTCGTTTTGGTAAAAAACGAAAAATGAAGAAATATTAAACCGTTACTTATATTATCAGAAATTGTCAGGAAAGTTCCTCAATGTTCCTAATTTAGCTATTTTTAAATGTAAGTTTGGAGTATATAGAGGCGAGGCAGATTCAAAGAAAGATTTTTCTAGCGAGATTTTTTTTTTGCATTTTTTTAAATTTACGCTGTTTGTTCAAATCAGGCAACATAAATTTGGTCAGTGTCGCCATTCGCTTTTTCTATAGCAAGCTGAAATCCCAAGTTTTATTCATAATATGACTAGTATATAATATTTCTTGTCGTAGCTTCCATTAAATAAAAAATGGTTTTCCGTTGCCTATTTAGCCTCGTAGTTAGATACGGTGCTAACAAGATGGATCTATAAGAAGTACATATTGTTGGAGGAGATTTGAATTTACAAATCACAATCGGAGAGAATCGAAAAAACTTTCGCTCTGAATTCAAAAATCTTCGCGCCTATGAATGCGAATGAAACGATCTCTTGCAATTGCGTGTGCGCCTGATAGGATAATTTGAGGAGGGGCATTTTCGACAGTACGTTTAGAAAAAAAAATATTTTTTTTTATATTTTATTCTATTAGAAATATGCATAGAACGAACCTATCGAGATTGACATGTGATAGAATGATAAGGCGCAAAACATTTTTTTCAAATATAACGGGAATTTCATCAGTGGGTTTCAACCAGTGGCTCGCGGCCTTCTGGGGGGGGGGGGGCGGGGGGGGGGGGGGGGGGGCGGGGGGGGGGGGGGGGGGTTGCGATAAGACTCCCGTAGGGTCGAAAATATTACAAAATCTTTATTATATAATATGCAAACATTTAGTGCTTGCTCCTGAAGAGTAAAATATTTATATTTCTTTTACAAAACTTTGTAAAAGGAATAGCAAAAAATTACAGATTTGAAAGGGAAAAACAGTTAATTATAATGCGTTTTCGCCATTGTTTTTACAAAAAAAAAATATTTACTGAATGCTTACAGTTACAGCTGTGGAAGAGACTAAGGGGGATCGAGGGAACTAAGTTACGGTCTAAGGGGAGCCGCGTAAGAGTTTTATTTTTTTATTTACCAAAAAGGGGGTAACGGCCTAAAAAGGCTTGAAAAGCACTGCTATACGTTATGTAATGAGAACGAAAGAGTATCAAAGTACATAGAACCAAAGTAGAAATTAATAAAATTACTTAAGGGCTGCTCAAGTATCTATCTACTCACTGAAGCGAGTGACGAGTCTAAGTAGCATTTTTGAGGATGGTCGAACGAAGAATAATCGAGCATTGATCGATTATATAGGGTGCTAGGTAATTGTAGAATGCTTAACGCCATACTGCATTTTGACATCGAGGATTTTACTGCAAAACGCAATGTGAAGGTGGCACTCAAAGTTCCAAATATTGATTATTATCCTTAGGTTCACAAGACCAATAGATAGTATTCTAAACACGCTGTTAAGGTATTGTATCTCGAAATAACATAATAATATAAAAACAAACGAAATTTATAATCATAGCTTTTATTAATTTAATACTGTTTGAAAAAATATGGTAATTTTTATTTTGGTCCACAGTTTTGAATACGTAATAACTACGCTCATTAATGTTCCAAAAGGTTTATTGATCGCATTCTATTGTCTCCGTATTTTATATGTTCTGTAATAAGTCTATTTAAAAATGCTTTAAATAGCACTAATGATTGCAAGTTAGTTTTATTGTCAATGGTTAAATAACTAGTTTTTTTTAAACAATCAGTCTTTCATAAAAAAAAACATTCATTATCAGTGTTATTACAGATGGCCAAATAAATTGCTTTTTGTTTCCGCCGTCAATGATATCAGCACCATCTGATACCAAAATGTAATACAGTTTTAAGCAATCTTCTTCACCATATAACAATGGAAGAACCAAAGTTTGAATTATTCCAATTGCTTAAGGTTTGCTCAAGTATCTACTCACTGAAGGGAGTGACGACTATGAATAGCAATTTTGAGGATGGTCGTAAGAAGGTCAATATACAGTCGGATTCATCAGATTAGGACTGTCTCGCGATATCAGTACTAATAGGTATATTTCAATGTTCCTTTATTTTTAAATTGTAATGCTTTCTTTTGTTCACATTATTTATTTTAATAAATAAATATACATATATGATTTTCTCTAATTCCACGTTGTGAGGTGAGCCACGTTAATATTCAAGTCAATATTTGATTTGATGATTCTTTTTTTTTATTAGTAGGTACTTGTTTATTATTTAGTCGATATTTTTCGATAAATATAATATATTGTTTTTTTTAATAAATTATCTAATATTAAAAAAATAGCAAAATAATAATATTTTGAAGTAAGTATTTACTTGAGTAATGACGTAGTTCACGCTATTTATTGGGCATAATATTTATATCAAATCAAATGTGGACAACAGAAAGCATTACAGTTTAAATGATTAGGTTTAAATATTAAAATATGCCAATTAGTACTGAAAGATGTAAGAGAAAAGGATATAAAAAACTAGATTTTTTTTACATTTACATCGCAGTTCTGGCAACGTTACTCGACGTCGGTCGCCAGTCGGTGCTGAAGTCTCCATCAGTCCCGTTCCTCATTTTCATTCTCAGTTTTATTTCCCTCTCTGTCGCGGTCGGTCGTTCGTTTTGCGCGCGCGGAAAATACGAATATAAAATTACGAAATAGTGCAACAAAAGTACTTTTGTGAAAAAAAAAATATATCATGTGTGAGGATCGCAGTTTGAGGACCAAAAGAGGTAAGTACACAAACGTGCAAAATTTAGTATTATTCTTCTTGCTATAAAAACGTATAAAAACTCAAAAGACTTGGTTTTTTTTAATGAAAACTGAGTGGTTACAAAAACTTCTCTCTTTTATTTAGAAGTTTTAAAAGAATGAACGAATGATTGATTTTTTGGCAACTTCGTAGCCTAATCGACCTATCCTCTTTATTAATGGGAAAAAAATATGAGAACGTGTGGTTCTACAGGAACCTTTTCTATATTGTTGGTTTTTTAACGCCACCCGAATATGCTCACCACGCTGATTCCGAATCTGCAATATTATTTATTCGGTCTTATTAAATAAGCAAGATATAGGCATTTAAAAAGCGTCAAACCCATACATTTCGGTAGGTTAGGTATGCTTTTTTTAAAAAATAATCCATAACACCTAAATGGCCATAGACTAGATTATTATTTTTTTAAACAATTTTAAAAACTGGAAAAAAATTTTTTTTTTTGTACATACATTTGTTCTTTTTTCTCGAATTTTTACGCGTTCGAAGCTTTTTCTTTCATATTTATCATTACAATGATCGAATCTACTAGTATTTCTTTATTTTTTCGATTTTTGAGAAATGTTCCTTTACTGCAATAATCGTTTATTTGAATCTTTATTCATAAAAATGGATGTTGGTATTATCTGTTTGAGCTTAATAGACTTCGACACCGTTTGACCGATCACCATGAAAGTTGGCACATATATGTATTTTTTCATGGAGAAGGTGTTTATGATATCCGCTTTGTTGTAACTTTCCACTATATGGCGCTGCAGCGCATCAACGTCTATATAGTTCATGCTATCGCCAAGACAATTAGTAGGTATATATAGGTATTTGAGCCCGAATAATATTTTTGCGCTATCCACTTTGTTGTAGCTCACCACTAGATAGCGCTGCAGCACTTCAACTTCTATACCGTTCAACCGATTTCCATGAAAAATGGTACCTATACTAGACATTTCAGCACGCTTTTTTTATTGTAACTTGCTACCAGATGGCGCAGCACCACATAAACTTCTGTACCGCTCAACCGATCACTATCAAAATTCGTACCTGTACATAGACATTTGAGCACCCATTATATGTATTTTCGCGCTATTCACTTTGTTGTAACTCGCTGCTAGATAGCGCTGCAACACATCAACTTCTATACCATTCAACCGATCGTAAAAAATCATATCCATTTATATAATTGTAATGAGGTGCGGTCTCCTCGGACAACCTCTAAATGTCGCTGGTGAAGGATTGCAGGATTCCAGGTAAACGCCTTGTTCGTGGTGGCACAGATTTATTGCCGATTTGGTACAATACAAAGTACACGCGAGCGAAATATATTTATAACAAGCAGGAATTGCGGTGGCGACGATATCGACCGTCCGCTCCGATCGTATGGTAATCTGACGTCTCAGTGGCGGCGTTCGACCCGCTTCCCTTCACTCGTTGGTTGCGTTCAGCGGCATCGCTCGATGTAAAGTTGCCACGCTAGAACGGTTTAGGCTAAGTACGAAACAATAATTACAGATGTAAATAATTATACACGGGCAGGACAACGTCAGCAGGGTTTTGCTAGTAATAATATGAAAATCTAACTGTACTTTCAATATGCAAATAACTGTACTTATCGGCCGTCCATTAATTAAGAGTAAGAACCCTGGAATTCTGAAGAATTCATCTTTTTGATTATTTCTATTTTGCCAATAGGTGATGGAAGCGCCGGTCGCATTAGGAACCTCCGTATGCGTGCCAGAATGATGCTGATTGCAGAACGCGTCCAAGATGACAGCATCAGCTCTTCGGAGGCGGGAGCTCCTCATCGACTGCCACCCGCAGCCGTACCCACCGCCCAACAGCCAGCCAACTCAGCACCCGCAGCTCCTCAATCTCGCGGGGAGTTCGTCCAGCTCTGTCAAGGAGACTGCTGCCGGGAGATACGAGAACGCATCCGGGAACGAAGACAAGGTACCAATCTTACAGTTCTCGGTATATCTCGAAAAGTAGACCGCCGATTTTGATCTACCATAATTATATTTCTGTGATCTACCATTTGGGAGTTAATGGGCCCTTGCTGAGTTGGCCACGAAGACCCATTCTGTTCAGGGTCGGTCACACTCACGGGTCAACACATATCCGACGGACTCTGACTAACAACTTGCGGTGTCAACTACAACGGGCGAGCCCGTCACCACAGGACGTTTTAACAATTTTCTTGTTCTGTCGCCCTGCAGTGAACGTAGAAGACTTTGGACAGAACAAATCCAACGTCCAGCTACGTCACAACCCGCAAGAAGCCAACGCCTTACCGCGAGATAGCCAGTGTTACCTGGCGGGCCGACCCTCGCGCCCTTGCTTCCAATTGTGACCAGATTTCTCCGGTCTCTCGATTGGTTCTGAGTTCGAGGTCGCTTGCGCGGTCCTCTCCCTTACGAAGCGGTGAAACGGTGTGCACCGAATCTATCGCGGACCAAGGCGTCCTTTGCCCGACTCTGAATCGGGATCGGATGGCCAATGGTCATTTCAAGAGCAGTCGCCGTAAGGTAGACAACCACCCCCGCTCTATAGGAAACAATACAGTTCCCAGACCCCCCGATTGTTAGTCGAAGAGCACAGTCGATTGGCTTGCGCCGCTCGGTGCGCAGACCGTCCAGGAGCGCCAGAGGTTTGATTCCCAGGGGAGACTGGTTGACCCAGTGTCCTACCCAGGCTCGCACCCCATGCGTGGAGGCCATCGGATGGGTGTTGACCCGTGAGTGTGACCGACCCTGAACACATGGGTCATCGTGGCCACCTCATCATGGGCCCATTAGCTCCCACTAACAGTCGGGGGAGTCTGGAAGCAGTACTGTTTCCTATAGAGCGGGGGTGGTTGCGGACCTTACGGCGACTACTCTTGAAATGACCATCGGCCATCCGATCCTGGGTGAAGAGCCGGGTAAAGGACGCTGTGGTTCGCGATAGATTCGGTAAACACCGTTTCACCGCTTCGTAAGGGAGAGGACCGCGCAAGCGACCTCGAACTCGTAACCAATCGAGAGACCGGAGTAATCTGGTCACAATTGGAAGTCAGGGCGTGAGTGTCGGCCCGCCAGGTAACATTCCTGGCTATCTCGCGGTTAGGGCGTTGGACTCTTACGGGCTTGTGGCGTAGCTAGACGGTGGACTGTTTCGTCCCCAAGTCTTCTACGTTCACTTCCAGGGAGATAGAACGACTAATCGTTAAAACTTCCTGAGGTGACGGGCTCGCCCGCTGTAGTCTACAACCCAAGTTGTGATCTACCATAATATTGGGTATATATTTTGATGGCCATATTATCAGGCCCCCGTGCTTGTGAGAACAATAAATCCCTCATTTTCCGGATCGATTGGGACTAAATATCAATCGAAATCTTAGTGGAAGTTAAACCATATTAAGCTAAATACATTAATATGTAATCAAAATAAATATCAAACTACAAAAGTTAAGATGACATTACACTTTATTGTGAATACACTTCTGTGTTACTGAGTTTGTAATTCTTCACGACAGAGCCCAAACGCTTCATGCGATTGACCTGAAATTTGGCATGCAGGCATCATAAAATATGATCGTGGCAAGAGTTGAAAAGATTGCGGTTCAAAAAAGTCAGGGAGCGCGCTAGTCATTCTTCAATTTCGAAATATTGGACTTAAAGACGTGAAATTCGGTACTCAGATGCATCGCTGGGTTCCCAC
The DNA here is from genome assembly GCA_944548615.1 of Micropterix aruncella. Taxonomy (NCBI): domain Eukaryota; kingdom Metazoa; phylum Arthropoda; class Insecta; order Lepidoptera; family Micropterigidae; genus Micropterix; species Micropterix aruncella. The sequence goes on from OX155962.1 coordinate 27,941,004, forward strand.
TTTCTTGGGGGCCCCCAAAAACGTATCTGGACTGTAATGGACTTATAAAGGTCCCCATATCTCTCATATCTCTCACATATCTCAAATAGCTTAGGGCCTTATCAAGTCTAAATGCGGCACTTCCCGCATTTCAAACCATTGCATCACAGCGTCCAAACAGTATCTTCCTCAGAACCGGCCAAACTAGGCGACCGCCTAGGGCGCCTGAATCTATGGGACGGTAAACGGCGGCACAAGGCAAGACAATGTAGCATGTACTCGTACTATAGCGCGAGGCAATGCCGACACGGAGCTTTGGACCACTGTACAAAACTACCGGGAGCTAATGGGCCCTTGTTGAGTTGGCCATGAAGACCCATTTGTTCGGGATCGATCACACTCACGGGTCAACACAAAATCCGGCGGTCTCCACGCATGAAGTGCGAGCCCGGGTAGGACCCTGGACTTAGGGCTAGTTTTCCCCAGGAGTCAACCTTCTGGATCTCCTGGACACCGCGCACCGTGCGGAGTAAGCCAATCGATTGTGCATTCTGACTTTACAGTCGGGGGAGTCTGGAAACAGTACTGTTTCCTATAGAGCGGGGGTAGTTGTCGACCTTACGGCGACTGATCTTGAAACGACCATCGGCCACCCGATTCCGGGTGAAGAGCCGGACAAAGAATGCCGTGGTTCGCGATAGATTCGGTTGACACCGCTTTACCGCTACATAAGGAGAGGACCGCGCAGCGTCCTCGATCCTGTAACCAGTCAGGAGGTAGGAGGTATCCTGAAGGTTAATTCCATACGGAGATATCCTTCCAGACTGGTAGTCAGGGGACGAGGCTGCCCGCTTATTACCTTTTCCGGTGCTTCGCCGTAAGGCGTTGGCCTCTCACCGGCAGGTGGCGGAGCTTGACGGTGGACTGTTTTGTCCTAAATCTTTTGCGCTCACCTCACGGGAGACAGAACGATAAGATCCGCTGTAGTTGACAGCTCTAGTTGTATAAAACTACCATAACACCATAACTACCATAGTGGGCAATGATTTGTACCTACAGACCATAGCCCACTATGGTAGTTCTCGCACACTACATACTATAACTGTAGATCGTGTCTTAGTATTTGAACACCCTTCCATAGACACCTGCAAGTAAGCACTGTTCAAAAGTTACAGCATATTGAAAAGTGTAAATCAGTTCCGAAATGCCCGAAGACCCTATTAAAATAGCCAGGTACCATAGATTACCTTATAATAGACTGAAATAACCAGCTAGGCATAGGAAGAAACTCAATCGAAATCGATTCTTTAGCTATTTACTAATTATAAAATACTTTTACTTTGCAGGTCTGGTGGACATCGCCAGGCGCACAATGATTCTCATGCAAAACAACCGCCAGCTGCAGAAACAGCTCAAAATGCTGCAGGAAGAAACCAAAGAATTCGTCGACTCTGTCATGACCTTGCAGCAGCAGCGAATCCACGCCGTCCACACGCTTCCACAATCACAATACCAAAACGTTCGACCTCGAAATAACAACGACGATAATTCATCAAACTAATCATTTTTAATTTTAGTATGTATTATTTATTTAAAAAAAGTTTCCAATAAGCCATCGTTGCATTCCTAATATAATACATTAGCAAATTGTGGAAAATAAAATGTGGAAAAATAAAACTGTGACTTTTATTGTGCGCTGTGCACAAATTATTGCTAGACGTTATAGAAGGCAATTTAAATTCAAACTAATTAATCTATACTAATATTATAAAAAGGTATAGTTTGTGAGGTTGTAGGAAGTAATCTCTGGATCTACTAAACCGATTTTGAAAATTCTTTTACCAATAGAAAGCCACGTTATTTGTGAGTGTCGTAGGCTATTTAATAATTTAAATCGTTAGGTCATGTTTATTGGTGTACAATAAATATGACCTAACGATACAATAAACATGACATAATAATTCATATATACAATTATGAATTATTATCAAAATAAGTAAATTTATCGTCTCAAGTGTTTAAAACAAAAGACTTTTCCCTTTTATTGCATAAATAGTTAAAGAGATAATACGACATAGGTATGGAACCGCGACCGTGTCGTCTATCTATATCTATACTAATATTATAAAGAGGTAAAGTTTGTGACGTTGTAGGAAGTAATCTCTGGATCTACTGAACCGATTTTGAAAATTGTTTTACCAATAGCCACGTTATTTGCGAGTGTCATAGGCTATATATTAATCCGAAAAATGAAAAGACTTTCGTGGTAGTCGGATTTGCAAAGTAAGCCGGAGAAAAAACGATCGACCGAAAACGTTTCTAACTAACGCTGCCTTAACGATGAGAGATATGATTAAGTTTTGAGAAAAGTTGTAGAGCTTGATAATGCCTACAAAAAAGTCAGCGACAGCATATGTCTAAATTTTATATTTAAGTCACAAAAAGTAGATTTTTATATTAAAAAAAATAATTTAAATCGTTAGGTCATGTTTATTGGTCATATTATCAACAATTATGAATTCATATCAAAATAAGTAAATTTATCGTCTCAAGTGCTTAAAACAAGACTTTTCCTTTTTACTGCATATAATTTCCCTTTAACTGCATAAATGGTTAAAGAGATAAGACACTCACAAATAAGACACTCACAAGAAGACAGACACTCAAAATAACGGTATTATAGTCAAATTGGCATGCAAATACATACATACATATGCAGTAAAAATATAACCCTTCTTTTGGCAATCAGGAAATAAATCATAGCACTCAGTACTAACCGAACCATGGCATACTCATAATTTCATCGCAAGTTAAAAGTTTTACCGCCCAAGGAAGTTTCCACCGGTCAGCTAGTTTATTTATAAAGTTGCAATAATTATAATATAGAACAGTCCAAACCTAACTAAGCTGCCGCCTGTTCAAAAGTAGACAATTTATTTAAATCATCATTTTGAGACGTCTTTCAACCCTTAGAAAGCTAGCCATGGGAATGAAACTCACGACGGCATGTTTTAAACTCTCGACAATTTCTTTGTAGGGCGTGTTAGTGGAAGCATATTTATGTATAATGGTGGCTTATACAAAAAAGGCCATTTTATTCGCATTTAATTACATAATTGCTTAAATACGGAGATCGGCCGCCCATAAGTTGTCTCACCGGAGAAATCACCGATCGGTGGTATTAGCATTCCAGCGGTTAAACAATAACGTAGGTAATTGACATAAAATTACCTTAATTACCTACATAAAATACTTAACAAAATATCATTAAAAATATCAATAAACTGTTAACAATACGCAAGTAATTTGAAATATAATAAAAATTAAATAAGAAAATCATCAAAAATAGTAAAAATATACCTTAATTAATATTTATATAGATTAATGTTTATTGTTTCTTTTAAATTAAAAAAAGGATAGTATTTCAAAATTCTCTACACACCGTAAGTTTTTTATTAGTGACATCCTTGTGGTGGGTAAATCAGTACGAGCAAGTAAGTAACTTTAAATGTTTTTTTAAGATTACAAAAAAAAAAAAACTAATCTTGAACAATACAAATAAAAGTTTGGCAAACGTTATGCGGTAGGTAAAATATCGCATTTATTGTATATTCGCGATATTTCCCCTACCGCTAGATGGCGCAGCGCGCTCAATGCTTACATATATTTTGTTTTTTTTTTAAATTTTGTTTTTTTTTAAATTTTAGTTTTTTTTAAATTGTTTTTATTAAAAGTTTACATGCTTGTACTGATTCATCCACTATAAGGATGTCACTTGAAAAACCTGCTATGTAGGTAAATGTCATTAAAAAAAACATTTAAATATAAATTGCCAAAATTAATTGCCCTCTATTAACATAAATTAAAACTATTAAATTTGACTCTTTTGCCATCTACCGGTTTCAATTAGCGTTTTTTTCGCGTGCAGTGCATCGTAACTTCCTAACGGTTCCACTTCACGCCGCTAGATGGCACTGTTTCTATTTTTTGGATTCTATGTGGGTGGCGCCGGAAGGAGTAAATGATGGTGGCGCATTCCATCTTAAATTGTTGCAGGATTCATTGCTATGGTATGGCAGCAATTTCGGTCCTTTTGAAATGATAAATGTCCGACAAAGAACGACCGGCTCGACTGCCTCCCTTCGTGGAACGGGTAAAAAGGCATAACATTTAAAATATTCGAGACGAGACGGAAAACGATTTATACGAATATTGAAGGGTTACGGAGAAGAACGACCAACGCTTTGTGAAAATCAGACAATAATACCATCTAGTGGCTTATTCCTAAACGAATCGAAGCACGAATCGATTTTCGTAAAAATGATCATAACCTACCCGAAGAAAACGAACGACGGGAAATACGACGGTGGACATTGATCGTTATTTCCCTTTCAGGTCCAGAGATGGGGTACCTCGATGACTCTCCGTTTGACCCTGAGAAGGATGTGTGGTTGAAAATATTGATCAAGGTTTTCTTCTACTTTTACAAGTTTTCGCATTTTTCCAGAGGTAGGTATAACTTAAATTGTATTTTTTTCAGAAACTCACATAATTTCCAACTCAGGATTTTCTCGCACCAAAACACCTGTCAAACTTATAGACGCCCGAATAAGTTTAAACACATTTATTAGATTTAGCTGGTATTAGATTTAGCTGGTATTAGAACAGGTATTAGATTTAGCTGCTGTTAACTTCGGTGGGTAGTTTTAATGCGGAAAAGTGACAACCGTTCATTTACATTCCGCTCTGAGGTACTGCTCAGTTTTGTTCATATGAACTAATTTCCGATTTTAATTCAAGAGAAATGCAATCGATCCCAGAATGTACTTTTTGAAATTAATAAAATATGACTATGACTAATACATAAACCACACTTTACAATGTACCGGACTCACGTGAAGGTTTCTGTAAATTGAATATCGTTTCAAGAAAAAACTTTTTTTTTAAGTGCGAACAAATTGTTTATAATAATTATAAAAAAACAGTTCACTTTTTGTGACCGAAGCCATGGTTTGATTTTTTAAAAGTATTGTTCTTGTGTAACATTGTGGAAACTGTAAGTCATGCAATGAAACGCTAATTTCACATTTTTGCGATGGCAATCTTATAACGTTATCTCATTATGTAGCGCTGTGATCTATCGCTTATCATTTGACATAGGTTAATTATTTTCGCTTCATTGTTTATGGAATTATTGGCGACTGACTGCTATGGTAAAGGAAGAATCGTGATTGGGCACAAACAGATAAAGCTTACGTCACATTGAATCGCACTAGGCGCCCCAGTAAAGTATAAAGCACGCTTTACACCTTAGGAGAATAGAATAGAATAACTTTATTGTGCTATAATGGACACTAGATTATTTATTTATTTTTTATTTATTTATTCAGGAAATAAACATTGATTTTGCTTACAAAGGTAACTGTAAATGAATTGCAAAACTTGATTTTGTCACCCAACTGGGACAAAACCGTTCTAGGGTGGACAAGGGTCTAATATTACAATAAAATATTAAAAAGTTTTATTAAAATGCGAATAAAACTAAATTGTCTTAAATGAGGCCCTCAAAAAACAAACAAAAATGGCAATCTCATGATAAAATTGGCATTAAATGGAATTAAATATTTAAATAGAGTAAATAAATAGTTAATCTTATATATATAAAAATGAATCGCCGTGCGTTAGTCTCGCAGGATCTCGGAAATGACTCGACCGATTTGAATTATTTTCCTTTTATTTTATTTGGCTTGATTCAGGGGTGGTTTACAAAAAAAAATATTTAGGAAAAACTCAAATAAACAACTAAAAGTCGAAAAAATCGAAATTGGTCATTTTGGGAACATTGGCCACTTTCTAGCTGGCTATCGCAGCGATCGTAATGTCTGACAGCTGCGCTATCCATAACTGTTATGTATTCATTCCGTACAATGTGTAAAAATTTTAAAAAGTCGAAGTCAAAAAATGCAAAAGTCAAAAAAAGTCAATTAAGTCGGAAAAGTAAAAAAAGTTGAAAAGTTGGGAAAGTCAAATAAGTCGAAAAAGTAAAAAAGTCGGAAAAGTCAAAGAATGCAAAAAATCAAAAAAGTCGAAAAAGTAAAAAAAAACTGAAAAGTCGAAAAATGCTAAAAAGTCAATAGGTCAAAAAAGTAAAAAAAGTCGAAAGTCACAAAAGTCAAAAATGGAAAACAGTCAAACAAGTCGGAAAAGTAAAAAAAGCGAAAAAGTCGGGAAAGTCAAATAAGTCAAAAAGTCAAAAAGGTCAATAAAATAAAAAAAGTAAAAAAAAACAAAAAAGTCACAAGCTAAGAAGTCAAAAAATGGAAAAAGTCGGAAAAGTTAAAAAATGGCGAAAGTCGAAAAAGTCGGGAATGTCAAATAAGTTAAAAAAGTCAAAAAGTCGAAAAATGCGAACAGGTCAAAATAGTCAAAAAAGGTCGGCAAAATAAAAAAATGCAAAAAAGTCGAAAAAGTCAAAAAATCAAACGAATAAAAAAAAAAACAAAAAAGTCAAAAAATGGGAAAAAGAAAAAAAAGTCGGAAAAGTCAGGAAAGTCAAATAGGTCAAAAAAGTCAAAAAAGTCGAAAAATGCAAAAAATCAAAAAAGTCGAAAAAGTAAAAAAAGTCGAAAAAGACAAAAAAGTAAAAAAATGGGAAAAAGTCGGAAAAGTCTGAAACTCTTCCAGTTATTCTACGTTCAACTGTAGCTGACGAACCAAATGCGTGCTTTAAATCATCAAATTTGTGGCGACATGTGAAGACACTCCGATTGACGACTAAGCGAAAGTTTTTGCAACATAATCGAAATGCAGATGTGTTTTCGAAGCAATTGTTGTACATTGGTAAAAGGAAAGTCTCAGTTGACATCTCGACCAGATTCATCACATTGTCCACTGATTTCTGCCAGTTGACCGAATCGAAGGGGAACCGAATCGAAGGAGGAACACGCCAACAGCCGTGTTTTTCCGAACGTAGCGCAAACGTTTAATACCATAATTAGCTGACCCAACGAGCCAATTAGTAGTGAAAATCAAGTATGTCGATGACCTCAATGCGACCATTCAAAATGTAATTCAGGGACAGTTGTTTGCCTTTAAATCGATCTCACAGGATTTTTGAATTCGCTGGTATTGCCTGGATTCCCACCTCACATTTGTAATAGAAATTAGGCTCAGTCATCATCATACTGCGTAACATCAATCAACCTCGACAATCAACATCAATCAACGGATTTGCCATTCGATTTTAATCGGCTGAAATTCCCTGTGCGTCTGGCCTCTGCGATGACAAATCACGCGTGTTGAGTTTGCGGAATTAAGTTGAAATTTCCGTATTTCGCTTATGGACAACTGTATGTCCCGTGTTCGCCAAGCAATCGGTCGGAAAGCTATCATTTTTGTTTATTTACGCGCCGGAAAACAAAACGAAGAACATAGTTTACCAGAATGTTTTATGTTGAATGTGAACTGCATTTATATTTCATCATGTAAATTAACATTGAATTTATTATAATTACAAACGACTTTCATTTAATCACCAAACGAAACTCAACCCGTACATGATTCGGCCATATTATAGAATTCAATGAATTGGATTTGGAAGGTTGATTAGGATCAATAAATGCTTATGAAGAGTTACAATCAAATCAATTTTAGGTGGTACGAAGTTCACCGGGGACATCGAGTAACTAATAAATATTTTAAAATCAGAGTAAATAAATAGTTAAAAACATTCAGTTAAATAGAGTATGAAAAATAGAACAGACTTACAACTAAAGTACATATATAGAAAAATCAAGTTATAAGAAAGAAAAGAAAAAAAAAGTCATAAGAAAATTAAAAAAAAGTCATTAATATTTGATAATGGTAAGTAATATAATATTGACACAGGTGGTTTTAAAAAAAAGTTTCAATCAGTGGTTAATTAATAGAGGAAGAACGGAAACTGGAAGTATACTAATGACATTTCAAAAATAGGAACACATTTAGACACACCCTCACATCTCTAACAATATAAATTGCCCATATGTAAACAAGCTTTTTGTGAATACAGATTTTTATTTTTATAACATAATATTTTGTACCTAAATTTATATTAGAATTATTTTCTACTACTTTTATTATTTAATGATTATTCTGACCTTTAATTATTATTGTGTTTTTTAACTATAACATTTTTTTAACATCTTTTCATAAAATTTTAAAATTTAAAATATAATCACTCTGTAAAAATAATTCCACAAATATTGTTTTGTGAATAAATTACTAAATAAATAAATACAAAAAAGAAATATAATAATACTTAGTCAAAATTAGTAGAATGAATCAACTGGTTAAAAAAAATCATAAATTGAGGACTTATGTAACTACCACACAAATGTACGACTCGCCTAGGATGCTAGACGTTCTAGTGAAGAAGTTTTTTCAAACACATAAATGTGGCGCCCCGTTTAATTTCTGCCCGGGGCAAATACCCCGGTTCCCCCCCCCCCCCCCCCACATCACCCCAGATCCGGGGCTACTGTTTAGATTGGGGTAGCGGCCTCGCTCCTTGATCAACACACTGGCGATATGGTAAAGGATCCATTTCTCATCTCCAGTCACGATTCGACTAAAAACTGCTTATCAGGGTGGCGCAGAGCCATCTGACATGTTTCAACTAGTCATATATTATATACGGACGCTGTGAAAAAATAAGTAAATGTGTATAAATGCGACCAAGTATGCCACTTATTTACCACCGATTACAAGGTTATTTTTTGAAAACTAAATCAGGCATATGGCGTTTATTAGCTCTCTAAATTTCTCTACCCATTCCATTATGATATTACAAGACGATACGTGACCATGTCGACCAATATTGAACTGTCTTCAACAGACACGCTGCATTTTTGCGAATGAATTTAGTTTGTAATAACTACGAACACAGGTAAAACGTTCCTGCAGTTTCCATCGCTCCATTGCGACTGACATACCGTAGCGACGCAATTAATGAAATCTCCACCTCTACTATTCACCCTCCCGCTGACCACATCAAGCTATTGCGGCTCCGCTCAATTCACATTTGAAATGTTTCAGTTGGCTCCGATCCACATTCAAATCGAGAAAGAAGAGAAAACCACATGTTCCGTTTCTTTTAAAGATTTTTGTCAGTAAGTTCCATGGAGGACCCACTGACCTAGTATGGACACTTTAACGATGCACGGTTCTTCCGATTTTCACGGTTAATTCCTCAACTTACATCACCGTATTTTGCTCCACTATGATCCTTAATACACTGAAAAAAAAATTGGATTGATTCTTTCTTACATTACCATTTTGATATTACCTACTGTTTTATACAAAATAACGAGTTTCAATCGTAATTTTGTTGAATTACAACGAATTTTGTTGAAACCCCATTACTCGATTATATGTATCAACATTTTCAGTACGATTAATAAGAAAATAACAGTAGGTATAATGTAGTGTCAACATGATTCATGTGTCCGAATATAACCGTACGTATACTACTACATGCTGTCATGTAAGAAGTGAGATCCCAAGGTCGCGACGTAATTTTTTTTATTTTATTTATTTATTGGAATTATCAAAATAACCATTTACAATAAGTATAATATTAAAACAAATGGCAAAAACTTTCCTCTTTCATTCACTGGCTAGTGCTGCCCAAGTGGGATATACCCGTTCCAGGGCAAGCAATTTATATAATTACATTTAAAACGATGGTCGATGAATCAACCAAACACAATAAAAATAATAATAATTTATATATATATATATATATATATATATATATATATATATATATATATATATATATATATATATATATATATATATATATATATATATATATATATATATATATATATATATATATATATATATATATATATATACTATATATCATATATATATATATATATATATATATATATATATATATATATATATATATATATATATATATATATATATATATATATATATATATATATATATATATATATATATATATATATATATATATATATATATATATATATATATATATATATATATATATATATATATATATATATATATATATATATATATATATATATATATATATATATATATATATATATATATATATATATATATATATATATATATATATATATATATATATATATATATATATATATATATATATATATATATATATATATATATATATATATATATATATATATATATATATATATATATATATATAAATTAATAATAAAAAATTAATAAAAATTGCAAATATCGAATCCTCATCGAATTCGATAGCCAGTCGCTGTCGGCCGCCCGGGGACAGGTACCCCTGTTTGCCCCCCCCCCTCCCCTCCCCACATACGGAGCTGATTTTATAATGTTTCATCAATACTCCGAATCAAATGAAACAGTATTCCGAGCCCGTTATCCATCCTTCCCGACTGCATTGGACTTCCTTATCGAGTGCGCGCAGTAAGTAGACTCGGAGGACTCTGGGCACTGCGCTGCGCTCTGTTTGTTGGAATGGCTTTGGGCCAGCATTGAAAGCAGACAGCAGAAACCGTCACAGCAATTTTTCATAGCCACAACGCGGTCTTTTATCCTTTGTTTGGACGCCCGTCGCAACAGAACCGATCGGGCACCGACGATAACCTTGCTGCGGTGCGCTGATCGAGCGATTCTCGCAACGCTGGGAAGCAATAATATTGAACTTCGATTCGTATGTATACTATGTATATCAGAGCGGGAACAAAATAATCAAGTGCCATGGTAATCAAGTTTTTCCAGATTGTAATAGTATGTATGAGTTCAATGTGTGTACAGCCGGACTGTACAGTATCGTGGGTTTCTAATGGTTCCGTGCAGCTTGGGTGGTGTTGGCCAAAATCTCTGTCATCTGGCCTGCCCATTTCACGGTTTAACTCCTATCTGGTAACCTCCTCACAGAGGGGCTTACCCTGTCAGGGCCGCTGTTAGCTTCTGCCACCGCTGTAATCCTGCAGTCGGAGGCAGTTGGGATTAGAAGATCGCGGATTCGGGGGAATACCTCGGGCGGAACTGGGCGGATGGAGCACTATCTGCACTTGCGGATAAAAATGAAGAAAGCCCCAGCCGGCGAATAACCAGGGGGGTCTGGATACATATGTTTCCTATGACAACGGAGAGTAGTTGTCGACATGACGTCTTCAACCCCTTGAATTGATCCGTCGGCCACCCAATCCGGAGTGACCATGGCGGGCAAAGGGCGTTGCGGTTCGCAAAATAATGTACGGGTTATGCATACATTGTATAATTCAATTGTGAGAAGCAGATTGGAAACGAATGCAGTTATATGGAATCCACATCAGGATCATTATATCACTATGTTGGAAAAAATTCAAAAATGTTTCTTACGATTTATATATTTTAAGCAGTACGGATATTATCCGTACTTATACCCTACTAGTTTCCTACTAGGCATGGTGGGCTACAACTCTCTTAAGTTGCGTAGAGAAATGCTCGCCATGGCCTACGTTTTCAAGCTGATTAGGGGAAGAGTTGATAATCCTAGCATGCTAGCGAAGGTTTGTCTCTTTGTCCCGGACAATTATAATCGTGCTCGCACTCATGATCTATTTGCGGAGCCGTCCTCGTGCACCAACCTAAGTCGATGGAGTCTGCTTACACGAGCTTTGCGGCACATAAATGCGTTATGTTCGACAGCGCCAGACTTTGATATTTTTACAGCGAGCCCGCATCTCTTCAGGGCATTGCGCTACTTGTTTATGGCAGAATAATATAAACTGTTTTCACTCTTATGTACTGTAAGTTTGTAAGTTTGTAAGTTTTTCTATTCTTAATGCCGGTATTTGTATTTAACGCTTATTTAAACATGTTATGTATGTACTTGTAAGAATTCTATTTTTTTTATATATTTATGTGTATATTGCATATCAACGGATTGGTATAAACTGTAATGTTGATTTGTTATGAAATAAATAGATAATAAATAAAATAATAATATTCAAACTGAATAACCGCTTACGTGAGGTAGATGCCGCGAAAACGACCTCGAATCCGTGACCAGACTGGCAGTAAGGGCGTGAGGTTGGCCCGCTGGATATAACCTAGACTGGAGCTAGACTATGGATTGAGTTTTCCCTAAGTCTCTGTGTAATTATCCCATGGCTAAAAGAACAATGCATATCGTTATAACTTCCTGGGTGGCGGGTAAGTGTACTCCCTTGCCATATTTTAACATACCCTACATTTCAGTATTAATTTAAACTTTTCAACATATGTAAACTTTTAAATAATGTATTCTTCTATGGGAGAATGATGCTGGTAAAACCGTTTCTCATTACTATTTGTATATTTATTTATTTTTTATTTTATTTATTTGGTAAATTACAATTATCTACAGTAAATGGACATATACAATCACAATGTCATAGCCGAGAATCCAGTAGCAAAAATCTAATAACATGTTTTGCCAGAAACGATTGCCAGTGATCCTATTTTATAGTCGCCTAACTAGGCAATAGCCTGTTCTAAGGCGGACATTTAAATTGTTTTAAATATATTATAAACCAATATGAAATATGTACTTAGTAAGGAAGAATGTAGAAAATGTAATATATACACTAAGTATATATCTCTTTCATGCTTATTTATTGTGTCGCTTTCATCCACTTTTAAGACAACCCCAACGTGAAACACAACTTCGAAAATTTCAATTATTTCCCTGGGGAAAGAAAAAAAATCGGTTGTGCCACCACAAAACTTTCCCGGCAAGTAACCAAGGACTTATTGAAAGGATTTTGAGCGCCTTGTCCCTTCGTAAAGGAGGTTGACCTGATTGAAAGGGATAGTTGGCGACGAGCGCGGATAGTGAGAATGCAACGTTCGTTTACGCAATTATACTGACCGGCGAAATTCAACGTAATTTCGGCCCAACAAGTACCAAATTTTAAGTATATAACTCCAATATTTCAGGATTGAAATATGACTAGTGTTCCCATTTCAAGTACAACCTTTTCAACTATCGCCATGACTAAATGATGTATGCATGTTAAATTTTAGCTCATTCGGATTAGGCTTTAGCGCGCTATTATGAAGGAATTGACATAATAACATATAAACATTTTCAGACTTCCGTCTGGAAATGGTCTTAATAGTCTCAGAGTGGCTCAAAATGGATATTTCCGTTTTCATCTCGAAAAATTAATTTAGTGCATTCACGATACTTTTTTTTAAGTTGGTTGCTTGCTGGGACGGGAAAGTATAGTCGACGAAATACTATTTGACAAAAGTGTCATTAGCACATTGATACCTTTTTCACAACGATCGAGACCTTTTTCATACCTATCGTCGAATGTCTAATGGCTTGATATGGTTAGACTAAATCGCCTTGATCGCTTAATAATATTAATTATTTATATGTATCAATTTTCAAGCAAAAACACTAATAATAACATTTTCTTCCGAATCTTTCAATGACAGCTGAATGCAATAGAATTAATTTAGGAAATTTCAATTTGCTCAGCTTGTTCGTTAGTGTTTATGGAACAGTGACCCATTATCGCAAGAACTAGACCCGAGAGTATTGTTTTATTTTTCAATATTACCGCGAGTTACTTCCCAAGGGCGAAACATCTTTGAAAATAGAAGAGCAAAATTAAAAGCGTGCAGATAGACGAAAGTGAAAGCTTCGACTGAACTGATAATAATAATGCGAACGCAATGATCATTAACTTGGTAAGTAGCTACACGATTAGGACTATTAATTAGTGAAACCCTAACAGTTCGATGTCGAAATCATTAGTAATTAGTGTATATTTTAATAATAGTGTATGAAGTACACATTAAACAATTATTGTTATAATTGTAAAATCGAAATCGGTAATCACCGAATTTAACATGGTAAGTACCTAGCTAACCGATTAAGACTATTAATTAGTGTAACAGTAACAGTTCGATTTCGAAATCATCAGTATTTAGTGCGTATTTTAATATATCTGTCTGAAATACACATTTTACAATTATTGTTAGGTACCTATACTATTATATTAGGTATTGCAATATTTACTCTGATCGTTGGTGGTATAAAGTTCAAGATGCTATGATCGAACCCGGTGCAGCGGTCAGTTTGTGCCTTTAAAGCGTTTGTTAAAGTGTTCCACGCAGGTGCAATCGATCTCCATAGTAAAATAAACGGTTACAACTAGTTGGGAATCACTGTTTATTTTATGACATTTTAACGACACTTTTGTCAAATAATATTTCGTAGACTATAATGCGTGTGTGAAAATTATGCGATAACCAACCCCTAGAAGGGGGTCGTTTTAATACTCGCTGCACCATCGGGTGGCTTCTCTACGAAATCCCAGTAAGCATAGCTTGCTCTATTGCTGTTTGAACAATGAAGTCTACTTTCGGTTGGATTGTAGATACATTCCTATGACCCCGCGCTCGTCTCGTTCCTTTGAATTCGATCGCTGCGATAACATGCCACTCTTGATCCGCGATGCCGGCAGAGGCGCGCGCGCACGTTGCCATATTTGGCGAGATCGTGATTTTTCGGAATGGCAAAGACAAGCGGCGCTTGCGCAACCTCTCTATGATTTGTGGTGTTCCACTTGGAGCAAGTCGAGTTTGGCGCGCTTGTCTCTCTATTACTTACTCTGCGGGCGTTGCGCCATCGTCCATAGACAAGCCGATCTCGGAATGCGATCTAACAGAATGAAAATAGAATGGAATCTATTTACTGTTCGTACGAGTATATATATTTTTGGGCGGGAACATAGCGTGGATATCGCGGGAAATGCTGGATTCAATCAAATATCAAAGTTCAAAGTTCAAAGCTTATTTAATTCCATAAAACCCTGCAAAGGTATAGAACTTACAATTAATACTATAAGTGATGCCACGAATAGTGATTTGACCGAATACCGAATACCGAATATTTGGTCACGTTATGGGCCGAAGCGTCGAATATTCGGCTGCCGAATATTCGGCGTAAGATGTGTGCGTGGTGTGCATAATTACGTCTGACAACCAGTCTCATTGATTGCACCTTTTCGTGACCCGAGGTTTAAAGCTAGTTTCCTGCGGCGTAAGCCAATCGACTGTGCACTCTGACTAACAACTTGGGTTGTCGACTACAGCGGGCGAGCCCGTCACCACAGGAAGTTTTAACGATTAGTCGTTCTATCTACCTGGAGTGAGCGTAGAAGACTTGGAACAAAACAGTCCGCCATCTAGCTACGCCACAACCCGCAAGAGACCAACGCCTTAACCGCGAGATAGCCAGTAGGTAATGTTACCTGGCGGGCCGACACTCGCGCCCTTGCTTCCAATTGTGACCAGATTTCTCCGGTCTCTCGATTGGTTCCGAGTTCGAGGTCGCTTGCGCGGTCCTCTCCCTTACGAAGCGGTGAAACGGTGTGCACCGAATCTATCGCGGACCAAGGCGTCCACTTGGAAGCAAGGGCGCGAGTGTCGGCCCGCCAGGTAACATACTGGCTATCTCGCGGTAAAGGCGTTGGCTTCTTGCGGGAGCTGGACGTTGGATTGTTCTGTCCAAGTCTTCTACGTTCACTGCAGGGCGACAGAACGAAAAATTGTTAAAACGTCCTGTGGTGACGGGCTCGCCCGTTGTAGTTGACACCGCAAGTTGTTAGTCAGGGAGTTAATGGGCCCATGCTGGTGTTGGCCACGAAGACCCATTCGTTGCCAACACCAGCATCATGTAGAATACTTTCGTTTAATTTAAAATCTCCTAATATCCAAAAATATTTTTTTCAGAGAAAACATGGGTTTACAGATAACTGGCATACTTCACAAAACGCCCTTTCATTATTTCATAAATGTGGTAATTTACCCGCATTTTTTTCGTCTCCTTGTACAGGAGCCGCTCTGCTGTTATTTCTTTCTTTCCCACTCTTTTTGATAGCGGTCATTCCGAGCGGTCATTCTGATAGCTGTCATTCCGACGGCAGGGGCGACGAGCCGCCACACCCTATCGATCTCGATCCAGGCTGAAATCGTACTTCTTATTCATCTAATGGCGCACGTAAGCGAATTATCCTCATATCCAGGCTGTCCGGCTTTCCAGAATGCATCTTGAAGTCTATGGTCGATACAATCGACTCTGCCTCCGCCTGCTTTCAATTCATGTCGTCCACTCTGCAACTGCCATCTCGCCCCGCGCCTGATGAAACTGGATTAATATCCACCGGTACGTACTCTTCCAATTAAAGTGCTCTCCCTAATTTTAAGCTAAAAACCTTTTTTACAAGCTTTTATTTACTTTGCAATGTTTGTAAGAAAGTACGTATGTATGATAGTTTGTTTAGGTCAAATCTTGAAAGCTGAATCGGAACCACTTCCTCTTGTCATAAGAAGTCAACCTCTTGTCAACAAGACATTTTATTTGTTGGTTCAGGTCTCTTCCACGGTCAACAGTACAGACACACTATTTTGTATACGCATTCAATTAAGATAGCCCGCTGTAAATTTCACCATGATATGACTGCTGCACCCAGGCTTGGCTCCTGGCGAGGATACGTTCCACGGTCAACAGCACAGACACAAAATTTTGTATATGCATTCAATAATGATAGCTGGTTCTAAATTTCACCATGACATGGCTGTTGCACCCAGAGTTGGCTCCTGACGAGAGGATGCCTCAACGGTCAACAGCACAGAAACGAAATTTTGTATACGTATTCAATTATGATAGCCTGTTCTGTTTCACCGCGATAGGGCTGCTGCGCCCAGTTTTGGCTTCCAACCAGGAGACTCCTCAACGGTTAACAGCACAAACACGAAATTCTATATATCATTCAATTATGATAGCCCGTTCTAAGCTCCACTACGACATGGCTGCTGCACCCAGGGTTGGCTCGGAACAGAGCGTTTAAAAGCTTGTTTTAAAAAATATGTGTTTGATATAAATTTATTCTAAACGTAGATGTAGTGATCGCTGAAATGTCTAAAATGACGCTAGCAAGAACGCTTTTAACGAGGATGCTGATAAACCGGGTTCATTGTATCGGCTTGCGTTTGGCAGAAGTCTCAGTCTTCTGACACTGCGGCATCCGGGAAAGGGAAGGGGAAAGGGGAGGGGACACCGAACCGCTTTGCTACACAACGACACGCAGCATCCGAAGCGGCTGCGCCAGGACATGCATAGCTGGTCGATGCGGACGGCTGTTCTGGCGACGTGGCAGTTGAGGGGTTCCCTGGATGGTCCTTCAAATACTGGTACTTTCGCACGTTCCGCAGCGCCGTGACGGCCACGCGACCACTCGCGTCGGTCCCAGGATTGGAATCAGGCTCAGAAAATTATTGTCTATGGACGGAAAATGGATAGTACTTTACAAAAAATATAGTATATACACTTGTTTATGCATAAATTTTGATATACATTTAAATAAAAAAAACATTTGGGAGTTACGTTTTTTATTACTATCTACTTAAATAATTAACATTTGAATACCTATGGTAAAACGACGTCAATATCACTCAATTCTTTTAAATTGGGTACGTCACCATTGGCAATGATGTCCTCGGACGGTATAAATTCTGTGATTTTCTTAATTCGTTTTATTTTACGGGATTGCGTGCCATCAACGAGGCATCGATTGACTGTGAATTTATTGTGTATTCTGGTCTTTGTCAATCTCCGGCCGGCGGCCCTATGTTTAATGTTGCCATATTTAAAGGAATTTAAAAAATTGTATGTAAAAATCAAGGTAAAATTAATCCGCATAGGCGTATAAAGAAATTATAGTATCTTTGCATACTATCTTGATATGTGGTAGTATATAGTACACATTTTGGAATTATAGTACAAATGCTCTATTTATAGTACGAATTCCAACCCTCATCGGTCCCCGAGTGAAACAGACGAATGAAAAAGTCGCCTCCGTGTATGTACAGTTGCGAGCACTGATATATTTCCACCTAGGGCTAGTGCAGGTATAGATTACTTCTAAGAACTAATTACCCCCAACCATTATTTTTTCCTATCTAGGGTTTTACTTAATAATGAGACCAGTTTTATTATGACTTTCCACGTGTTGATATCATGTATTAATATTTTTTGTAAATTAGGGCAAAATTTAAGCATTTAAGCGTTTTACAAAAAAATACAATGTTAACTTTGGCGACGTAAAAAGTAAGTTCCAGAGCTATAGCAGTTCAGATTGGATGCAGTCACACTGCAGTGTTAGATTGTATAAAAAAAAACAAAGGTTCTGCAAGTCTGAAGCGAAAAAAAAAGGTACTGGACATAAAAAAAAAAAAAAAAGTCAACACGTGCTGAGGATCGACTGCTGAAGCGAATCTGTTAACAGAATCCATTCAAAATTCCCGTAGATATAAGGACAGAGTTCATAAAGGCTGGTGGTTCTGAAGTGGGTGTTCACACCGTCCGCCGAAGACTACGTGAAAACTGCTTTGTTGCCAGGAGCCCTGCATAAAACCCACTACTGACCAAAAAAATGCGCATTGCCCGCTTAGAATGGGCTAACAAATATAAAACTTGGACTGAAATCGATTGGCGACGAGTTATGTTCTCCGATGAGAGTAAATTTAATTTATTTGGTTCGGATGGAATTCAGTACGTGAGACGAAGATCTGGAGAACGTTTAAGCGATGAGTGTCTTAGACCAACAGTGAGGCATCCTGCTGGACAAATGCTATGGGGATGTATCTCCTTTTATGGAGTGGGGCAATTAGCATTCATAAAAAAATCTGTGAACGTATGTTTACAAAAAAAAATTGGAATATTTATTCCCGTCAATTGAAATGCACTATTCTTTTATTTCTGAGTGCATTTTCCAAGTTAACTGCTTCGTGTCACCGATCAAAAACTGTATTATTTTTTTTTGAGACTGTGATTTATAATGTTCAAAGAAAAATATATAAAACTATTAAAATATTTTTTAGGTTAAAATAATATACGAAAATTCATGGTATTCTAACACCGGATTGGCCCTGAAATAGTCCTGACCTGAACCCTATCAAGAAATTGTGGCATAAAAAGGCAATCGAAATAAATAAACTGAAACCTTCGTCAAAGGAAAACCTTAAACACATCATTAAAAGAGTGTGGTTTGAAATTTTTTCTCAAGACTACATACAAAATTTGGTGAAATCCATGCCAAAACGTATTGAAGCAGTAATAAAAAAAAGGATGAACAGTAAAGTACTGATTTGGTCGGTTTTTATAAATGTTAGTGTTATGTACCTATGTAATTTTATTTTCAATAAATATGTGGTTTTTAAAATTATATGAGCATTTTTAATTTTTGTGCGAAAAAATCGAAAATCTATTTATAAAATAAATTAATTATAAAATTATGAAAAAAAAAATTGCCTTACTAATTAAGCATTTTTTAAAGTATATCATCTTTAAACAGTGTTGCTTCATAATTTGGACAGAAAAACTATCAAGAAATCACAATAAAAAATATTATTTAAAACTGATATTTTCAGTCTCGAGAGATTTCTGTGCTCGCTACTGTAGTTATAACTCAAAATGACCGCCGATTCGAAATTGTGTTTCAACTGAAATAATATGTTCATTTATATTATACGAGATTCTAGTATTATTTTAAGGCCAAGAACCATTCAATGTGAAAACGAAATTGTGAAAATCCACGCAAACATCGCCCTCTGACGAATTGAAAAGTAGATTACGATATAAAGAGTGACATTTATTGCTTAGCCAGGCCTATTAAAACGGTACTTGCCATGCTTAAAATATGGTTTGTCTATGATTTAGGGGCAGTAAGTACCTGCATTTCAACTCGTTTATTAGTCACGAGTTTACAACTCAGTTAAAACTGGATTATATCACAGTATACAGACGGTGTTTCTCTTAGAACAAAATTGAAATCGAAGGGAGCGACGCCACGATTCTTAAGGGATACCACAAATCGTAATATCGTACCTCAACAAACTAGATATTGTACCACAAGCGTCGACCGCGTCGACTGTGCTTCCCTTGATCGACATTTGCATATGGCCATCATATGGTCGCTACTCCGCCGATGTAGATATTCGGCTCGATTTCTTCCCTTTGTGAACTAAAATCGGAAATTAGTTCATGTGAACGAGATAGGGCAATACGTTGAAGCGGCATATGAAATAAACGGCTGTCACTTTTTGAATTAAAACGACCCACCGAAGATAAAGCAGCTGAATCTAAGACCGCACGAAATGTGTTCAAACTTATTCGGTAGGCTGTAAGTTCGACAGGTAGTTTTGAAGCGGGAAAAATCGACGATCGTTCATTTCATATTCTGCTCCAACGTATCGCTCTGTCTCGTTCGCTTGAACTAATTTCAGTTTCAGTTCACGAAGAAACGCAATCGGGCCCATTCATACGTTCGAGAAATTCGATAACCGCCACCCGCTATAGTAACGCCAACGACGGGCGTTGGCCGTAATGCATCCCTCTGCTCACTTCCCTCACACTCTATCCCCGCTAAGGCTTGCCACTCGAGAGTGCTCCTACTGTTCTAACTCGTATTACTGTGACCGGGTAAATTTATAATGCGGTTAAGGCGACATGATACCTTGGAACGGCCATATCTGGAGAATTTA
Source organism: Micropterix aruncella (assembly GCA_944548615.1). Lineage (NCBI taxonomy): Eukaryota > Metazoa > Arthropoda > Insecta > Lepidoptera > Micropterigidae > Micropterix > Micropterix aruncella. The sequence goes on from OX155962.1 coordinate 27,961,605, forward strand.
AGTTTTATGAGTTGTTTGAAAAATATAAGCATTAAATTTAAAAAGTTTTTTTACAAATCCCTCGATAAAGACAGAATTTAAAATTTGAACTCAAAAAAATTGGTCATTGCCTTGGACATTAGGGCTTTAAACTGACTTCCAAAACTTTGAGGCGCGATTACTCCTGCAATGTAAGTGGTGAGTGTATTTTATTTTAATTTCATTATATAGACTGGTTAATTCTCTAGGGTTGTGGTTAGCCACATTTTTAATTTAGGCCCTAAATTAATTACAAATAATTAAAACGTGAGAGCGCTCTGAGAGTTACGCTAAATATGCTTTGCACCCTTATATCACCACTGCGTCAATATAGTTATTATGTCCTAGCGCTGCGATAGAAAGTTTAGTATGCGCCTGGACGTGGAATCTGTGCCTGACGCTTCATCAACGCTGGATTTTTATTTGTCAAACCCTACAAAATTGACCCCGCTTATTTTTTCGCGTGACCGACCATTTCGGATATTTTTCTAAGGTCTCAGGTCGCCTTAACCCGGTTGTAAGCACGAGTACAGTTGACTGGCGAGGCTGTAAAGCTATAACCATTAACCATTACGCAAATAAATCAATGTTATATCGCCTCCACAATTAATTAAATCAAGCTAATGCGCTTTGATTATGCGGTTTGCAGCCGCTATTAGAACTGAGAGCTTTAACGTTTTAATCCAGGCTATGCGGGCTAATTAACCGCAGCATATTGTCTTTAATTAACCGGCGCGGCGGTTAGAGAGCTTTCACCCCGAATGCGTGCAGCTGTTGACGGCTGCAATGGTATGCGGACTTCAAACTGTGCCTGCAATAAAACCTCCAATCAAGTCCAAGTAGGTAATGTGGTTAATGAAAGTCGATATGGTAGATAGGCTAGAATTAAGGCTTTGCTTCTCTTCCATTGATTTTTATAGCCCTTGCAAGATAAATGCTTATAATTTGAAAATCCCGTAAAGGAGAATACTACTGTTTGTATGAGCCCTGGCCTCACCAGCAAATACGTTTGAGAGTGGCATATGCTCTATAGTCTATTTGCTCTATATCTCTATATGGGATGCTCTATAGTCGTGAGCTATCGATCATCAGAGTCCCGACTTGTATCGTGATTTTCCTCGGCAGTTACATGCGGTAAGATAAACACAGTATTTTAATATTTTACCATGTAATTATCAAAGAGAGTTTTAAGAAAAGATGGCTTACTAGTTAGAGGGTTCACGAAGACAGTGTGACAGTCATTATGACAGTGAATAATTCTGTTAATTATACGTGATTATATACCAGTGAACTTGCTATAAGTGGGGTAAACTTCGTCTGAATAAAAAAACTGCTTATCGCGAAAAACGGTGTGTTACTTTGCAATTATTAAAATGAAACGTGTGAAAGAAGAAATTATTATTTCTTTGAATAATATTAGTCGTTAGGCGAGTCAAAATATTTCCTGTTATTTAACATCAATTGAATCTCAGATTTAGAAATGTTTGTTGATCAAAAATGTTACATGGTTTATCATCAATAGTCGCTACATATATTTAGGCATATTTTATTTATATTAAAAAACTATTTCTCACTTCTAATATCTAAGTGGTATTTGAGTTGTTGTATAATATATTTTAATTATTAGGTCATTTTCTTCTTCTTTCGGTGCTTCTCCAACTAGTGAGGGTTTGCAGTCAGCTCTGCATACTTCTATTTAATCCAGCGAACACTTCAATAACATAAAAACCATAAAAATTCTCTATTGTGCCTACGTCCGCAGTCATCTTGAATATGCATCCCAGTTATGGAACCCTTGTTACGAGGTGTATGCATCGAGAATAGAGGCCATCCAAAGAAAATTTCTGCACTACATAGAATATATATGTCGTATACGTGATCCAGACTACTATTCTCGTTGTATCCGCCATCATTTGCTGCCATTGGCTTTGCGAAGAAACATAGCTGACATCTCACTTTTACTACGAATTTTAAATGGCTCGATTGATTGTCCTGAACTATTATCTAAAATATCTCTCCGCACTCCTAGCCGAGCACTTAGAAATAGGGCACCCCTTCATGTACCTGGCTTTAAAACCAAATACAGGCGTAATTCCTATTTTATAAGGGTATGCGAAACTTTCAACACCCTGAATGCTGACATTGATATTGACCCCTTTTTCACGAATATAGATACTATAAGGAAGCAGGTTGTAGGGCGATTTTGTGATGACCAGGCTTAGCATTTCCTTCTTTTATTACAGTCCTGTTTATGTCAACATGTTTTCTAATATACAATTTAGTATCCTCTTGTTTAATATCTTCTTTATACTTAATATCAGTTCTAAATTCACGTTATTATTATTGTCATTATCAGTGGTAACTTGTAAATGGCTCTAAGCTTCCTATTATTATTCACTACAAAATTATTGGCTGTAAGTTATCCTTAAGAAAATAAAAATATAAAAAAATAAAAAAATTAATCCATATGAAGCTGAGTACAAGGGGAAATAGTGCAGTGATTTCCCGTTGCCTTCTGTACCAGAACTTTCGGAGTTCTGATTATAGTTGATTAGATTATAGTTGCGCTACTGGGTGTTAGGATATACCGCCTAAGCTCGGTAGTTATTGTCTCGTTGTTGTCTAGCAGGGAACACCGCGACGACCCCGCCGCCGCCGCCAGCTATTCTGAAGAGAACCACTAGCGCGAGCAGGTCAGGATGACGATTGGGTCGGACAATATGTTGTTTCGTTCTCCTCTTACTCCATTTGTCGCTTTGCTGCTTCAGCAATATCATTTGATACGAAACTACGCTTTCCAGAGTATTGATGCGGTTCTCCAGATTATCAAAACTTTTGTTTTTCATGATAATTAGACCGATACGCAAACGGCGATCGTGTACATTCAGGGCGCTTCCTGTGTCAGCGGCAAGTGAATCCAGACTGCATAATTGCACTTTATTCACCATATTTAATCATTATAATTAATATTCATTATCGAGAAAATTTTGAAATATGCTGTCTCTTTGAATTTAAATTATTTAATTAAATAAATTAAAAAATAATAAAGTAAATTAATTAAATGTGTCATTACTATCTCTTTATTATTATTTTTAAAATTTATTCTATTAAGAAAAACATCTAAACTAAAAAAAATATTCTAATAAAAAAAAGTGATACAGCACGAAACGAAAACCAATGAACATCTGATGGCCTACGTGATACCCGCCGTGTAAATCTACAGCCCTCTTCGTCCCGCATCTCTAGCAAGTTTCACCAACTAAAACCGACCACTGTCGTCATCTATTGCCGTATATAACTTTTTACCCACAACGACTTAAGAAAAGCTGTCATTTACATAATTATAATACATAAACAGATCTTTCATATGGCATTGGTTTATTGTCATTGGAGGGTTTGCCCAAAGAGTGGCATTCTCCTTTATAAATATATGGTTGAATTATTAATCCAACCTTTACAAAGATATCGAGTATATACAGGTGTGATTACTGTACGGGCCTTTCTTGAAGTGGGTGAATTAGGACGACAAATTAGACAACTTTTGTTAATTTCAAAAAAAAAAAAATCGACAAATTTGTAAATTGTATCTGGTAAAGAAAAGTTTCAGAAGCGTTGAGCTAATGCAAAAAAAAATAATTACTTTCTGAGCTGCAGAGGAGCAAACAGTGTACAAACAATATTTTTGGTAGTTATGAAGCGTGTGCGAGAAAACGTACGTTCGTCCGTAAGGACAGATTTGTCGAACAACAATTTTTGGATATTGCGCCACGATAAGGGGTTCGACACACTGGGACTACATATGCAACGTGCGCAACGCATGATTACATCTGGCCCTTAAAATTTAGATGGAAGCAGCCAAGATGTATTTTTAGTTGTAATTTACTCCAGCTCCCCCGTGAAATTTATTTTATTTATTTGGCTCCTCGTAGAAAAAGTTTGCCCACCATTGGGTTAGCTATTCCATTCCGAGTCCCGAGTTAGCTACTCGTTTGGGTCCACTACTTCACCGAACCGACGAGTCACTCCATTCTGAAAAGTCACTCCATTCACTCCATTCCACCTCCTTCCTTTGGCTACACTACTCTTTACAGATTAGCCACGATCAATATTTAGGAAACATTTCTATAATAAATACCCGGTGTTTTATTCCCTTCCATAAGAAAGAACATCTGCATTAGTGAGATTACATTACTATATGAATCCATGAGATTATAAACATCTATTTTAGCCTTGGCGCCCATATGATATATGGTACATTAATACATATACCGGCTTAGCTGCATTCTGGTTTATGTACATTTGAACGTGATTGGAAAACGCCTCTTACTGGTGGGATTATTACTGCCTATGAAGCGTGTAATCGTGACCGAGAGAAAGGGTGAAAATTAAAAATCGATAACTAGTTCGAATGCTCTTAGGTCATATCCTGTAAAGCGTGCGGATTTGTTTCTGGCGAGGGGTTTAAAACGGAGCCGAAGGCGTCATTTTTTGGTTTTATTTTTTTTTATTAAACCAGTTAAAAGCTAAATTATAAAGTATAAGTTATGGACGTTTGTATTATAAGGTACTTATATGAGCGTTGAACATTTAAGCGCAGATTATATAAAGAGAAACAAAATTTTCCAATATTTTTTATCAAAATTCTTACATAATTTCGTAATCATAATTATGAACAACAGAATTTCAAGAACTAATAATCAAACAGAATTATTGGATAATTTCACAAATGATTATAAACGAAAATAATTTAAAAATACAAATATGTACTAACAAATCAGTAATAATAATAATAGCCATAGTCAGAATAAAAATTCATAATTATATAATAGTCAATAAATAAAAAGAGGAATGAAAATAGTCAAGAAAGTTAATAGAACTGCGAAAAATCGATACTGTCAAAATCTCTAATGCTATACATTGGGTTATTAATCAAAATATACTGTAGGGGAGAGCAGGTAGGCTTCATACACGGGGAGCATTCGTACAGTGGAGAAATCTACGTTTTCTTAAAGTGCACCTGCGTTTCAGGTAGTCAATAATTAAAGTGGATAATTTTGAGACTGTGGACATTCCTGAAATAATAGTAAGCTAAATTTGTCTATGGTCTATTTGATTAACATAGCATGCATCTTCAATTAATTAGACACTGCTGCACCGTATTTTATAAGCGAGTGCAAGATGGCGAGTAATACTTAAGCATTGGATCGGTGCCAAGTATTGAACCACCTTTACTTGAGTATTACATCGAAATGTCAGGCGACATTATCGCTAGTTATGAGAATTTCAAAAGAATTTCGTCTTTCTTGTGATTTTTTATGTTATTTCATTTTATTATAGAGCTCTTGGATTGCTTTTGGATTTTGTTTTTATTACTATTACATTGAAAAATAGTTTTTGGTAATTTTAAGGGGCACACTGTCTGGGTATATAAATTTATGGATATTTTTCCAGGCGTCATGTTTTAACCAGGATTTAATTTTAGCTTTAAAAGAAGACTTAGGCCTATACATATTTAAATCTTCGTTTAGCATATTAAATATCGTGGGGGCTATGTATACAAAATGCCTCTGCCCAAAAGTGTTCTGCATTCGAGGGCCGTCGAAAGGTATAGCTCTAGCTTACCGCGTGCAGATTCTTTGCTGAGTTCTTATTGCGGTCTCTAAATTAGTTTGATACTCACAGAGCGCCGCGTTGCGAGATTCTATGAGAGTTTCTAATGAGAGTAGTTGTTGTGGGAGTCGTTTACTCTCACATTTTTATATCCAGAAATGAAATGACGAGTAGGCTTCAATGTCGTGATTATCATCTTCAAAAAAAGCACTAAATTCACATCGCACATTCGCTTTGGTTACACGATAAACCCGCGAATGTTCTACTTTAAGGTGACTTCATTACCGGCTTAGCTCACTGCATTCATGTCTCAGCAAAATTAAGAACGACTGATCTTGAGGTATCTCTTTAGAAAATCGTTTTGTTTAATCGGCCAGTTTGTCAACGAATCATTTCACATGTCTGGGGGCCGTCCATATATTACGCAACGCACTCTGTAGGGGAGGGTTTTTGTTATGAATTGTTACTGTGGAGAGGGAAAGGGTCTGGTAATGGCTTACGTAACTTAAAAAAAAAAATATATCTACACATAATAAACAAGTCTCTAAATCAGTAATTAAAATCGCGAACACGCTAACTTGCAAAGTTTATTTAGTATAAAAAAAACATAGAAAATCACTGGAAATCGGTACATTCGAAGCAGTCAAATGTGCAATCATCTTCAGTGGAGACGAAGAATTAGATATCTAATGGCTTGATGTTATTTTAATATTTAATTTGATTATACTTGGGTTTTCATTAGGAGACACAAATTTAACCATTTGCTTACGATATATATTATTTATATTAATATCGTATATATATAAATAATATATAAATAATAATATTATTAACAGTAGAATTATAATAATAGTCTATAGTAAAATAATAGTTATAATCTAGAATAATAGCCTAGAAAAATAATTAACGATTTGGAATCATCTGTAAGGTTAATTATGTTTTGGGAAATAAATAAATAAATATATGGCAGCTGGCCGTTTATTGGCAAACGAGGGGTGAGAGTCTCAAATGTGACCGTTTCTCCAGCAGCAGCTTATTTTTGTAATAGTTTTGTAGTGTTCATAAAGAACAAACACACAGTATCTAAATTAGAAAATATCGAAATATAATTTATAAAATATCAAAGGAAAACAGGTTTACAGTAGTCCATTCTTAAAATATGTATTATAAGGTGAAATGTTATTTTAAATGTTTGTATGGAATGAAGTCATGCAAGTGAACATCACAAAGAGAACTACAATCAAAACCAGGCCATTTAATTAGATTTTAGTCTTCAGTTTTGATATACATTTTTTCGATAACAAAGAGACATAGTATGGCTGCACTGCATGCTTTTTATTTTATATCGTTTTCGTAATTTGAAGATTTCTATCTCTTTTACTCTAAATCATTAATAAAATTAATACAAGTCTAGTAACCTGTCTGTCTTCTTGACAATAAATAAAATATTGATACAACAAAGGATAAAATTACGCAACCTCATCAAAACATAAAACTCAATAAAACGCAGTATCAATATAATCTTGCTTTTTCAGCTCTGTCTCGCTCACTCGTTCCGATTAGTCGCGAGTCTAGAGCAAGATGCACAGCCTTCCTGTCGAGAAATTCCCTTGACATTTTTATAAGCAAAACTGGCAAACTATGAAAGTAGCATTAATCTTGGCGGATAGATGCTTTGTACTCTTCACTCGCACGGAGGAGGAAGCGAGCCGGAAAGAGACGATTATATAGCGGAATGTAGCGTCCGTAAACTGGTCGGCGATTAGCTTTCTTCGGAAATCCAGATGGTGCGTGGGAAAACTGCTGTAACTCGAATAAATAGCAACCTAGTTGGGATTTATTTCAGTATTTTACTAGTCAGAGAGTTGGTTTTCCCAATATTTTATTTACGGCATGGACACAGCGGTAACTCGATATAGGAGGAGACAGAATTCGAAATGTGGTATTGGAGAGGAATGCTTTTAATCCCCTGTAGTCCAAGCATATGGGGGCTTTTCTCAAGAAAAAATGTGGAAACTTTTTCTCAATGGTTTTATATGTATTTTTGGTCATTGGATCCGATTTTCAACTCTGCCACATAGCCAGAGGTGAGCTAACTTCAGAAATTGCGAAAACCTGCATTTTTTACCACATATTTTAGTATTTCGCTCATAACTAAGGAACGATGCATTTTTTGATAATGTCTGTTATATACAAAATCACTTGTAAAATAAATATTTTTTTCCACAACATTGTAGGAAATTTTAATATTTCCTACAATATGAGTATATATAAGTAAACATATTGGCATAATTCCTACAGTTTTTTAAACCGCCGCTTGAGCGCTCTCAAAATTGTTTTTATTACATTGTCGGGTTAATTTATTATCGTGAGTTAACGATGATCAGAATTCACACTTCGCATTCATGCGATTACATGTGGTAAGATAAACACAGTTTTTAATATTTAGACCATTTAATTATCCCAAAGTGAAGTTAAGGACAGATGGCTTACCAGTGATAGCGTTGACGGAGACAGTGAATTTGTACGTGGTAATATATATCAGTGAAATTGCTGCAAGTGGGGAAATTTCTAAAACTCTATACAATGAAAAATTTCAACGTATTAAAGAAACGAAATTATCATTTCTTTGAAAACTATTTGTCATTAGGCAAGTCGACATTTTTGCCCGTTTAATTACGTCAACCATCTCTTGGAATTGAAAATGTTTGTTGATAAAATATTACATGGTTCATCATCATAAGTAACTACAACTTCTAGAAAAAAGACTTTTGTGATTCCTGAAGTTCACCTCTGGTGATGTGGCAAAGTTAAATATCGGATTCATCGACCAATAAAACATCAAACATTTGAGAAAAACGGTTTTACCCCCTGGAAACGTTGAGTTTGGATCTCATATCTTGGACTACTGGACTATCAAACTCAAGTACACAAATAATGAATATATGACCGTTTTTATGTCCATATAAATGACGTGCTATTAACTAGCAATTGTGTCAACAGAAATGGTGTCTCGTTTTACCTATCAGCGTGGCTGCTTGCGAAGAAAAGAGCTAACTATAACCGAAAAACGTTCGGTCGAGTATTGTTAAAACGAGATGTATTTTTGGATGAGCACCACTTTCGACGGTACAATGCAGGTTTATTGGGATCCCTTTATCGCTAGCGAACGATCGCCCTTCATTCACATCTCAAAGAAAAAGCGTATCCTTTTGCAAAATAAAATACATAATATGTCATGTAATGATAAATAATATGTAAAATAATATAAATCATATGTAAAATAATATAATATTTGGCATCAATCAAACTACACCTACCGGTGTGTGATTCTATCAACGACTTCGACATGCGCGTTGGTACGTAAGATATAGCGTAAAAAAAACAAAATTTGTCGATTTGGATCGCATCCTGTCAACCGATAAATTTGAATATGTATCTAAATAAGAGAACAATCTAACTGTCAGCTGCATAATAAAAGATGTGCTATATATTTAGTTTATTTTAACCTGAACTTTATCCTGACAAAGTTTGTATCTAAAAGAACGGAAGTGTTGACGCGATACTCAATCACAGTAAGTGAAAAAATAAAGCGGAGAAAAGTGCATAAGATGGTTAACCCAAAACCGTTTAGACACCCTTCTGTACATCAATTTTCTGGATGTATATGAGTTGTTCGTAAAACAGATAATTACTATGTTTTTTTGTGAGAAGAAATCTTCATCCCCTCTCACTAAAAAAACTCACTAGAGTGTCTTCAGAAGTACCATTTTTCAAGATTTCAGCATTATCAGCAGGGCACTTGAGAATTTTAGGTTTGAACTCAAATGCTAAATTATGTGCCCTGGCGTGTAAAGCCATTGGGAGCTGGCTTCCATTACCTCAAGTAGCCCCATCGTTATTTATTTCAATACTTAGTGGGGTTGTCGTTTCTCCAATGTAAAATCCACTGCAGGTCCGACACAACAGCTATTATAATAATATATAAGAATTTATAGAATAAGAATAGAATACAACAGAATAATAGAAGAATAGAATAGAAAAATAATTTATAAGAATTTCAACTGCAGTTTAAAGACTTTTTTTGTTTAGTAGTAAAAGAAGACTAGTAAAAGAAACAATTTGATCTAATATAGGATACGTTTTACAGCGCGGACTACCACAGGGCTGAATGCTCAAATTATTATTGCCACTAGAAAAATGTCGTATATTTTTATATATTTACTAGTATTTACTATATATTAAGGGGTTCACGGAATGATAAAACTGGTGGTGCATCTAAAGTTCTCGGTGAAAGTTCTTTAGTGGATGGATCGTTTAGAATATAATATTAATAGATTGGTTGAAATCGGCGCGCTAGTCACACTTCAATCTCGAAGTATCGGACCTAGAGATCTGAAATTCGGTACACAAATGCGTCGTTGGGTCGAAAACATTTTGGTTGGGATATCTATGAAAATTACGCCGTATTTATGAAAATACTACATCATACTGGAAAATAGCCATTTGAATACCACAATTACCACAATTACTTGACACAATCACTATGGGGGGGGGGGGGGGGAGCTGGAGGGGATGATTGGTTAAAAAGTCTTGGGGTGACAAAACCTTTTTTTTTATTCCAACTCAAAACGAAGTTATTCAGATTCAAAGTGACCAGTATGGAAAAAATATAATTTCATAGGCATTATTACAATAGCTGACATTATTACAATAGCTAGTTTTATTCTCAAGCATTTTCAATTTTTCCTCCTTAAATTATAGTAGCGTGATCATGTGACTAGTAGCGCAAAAAAATGAAGTTGCGATGCTTTGGCTATGGAAGCTCCTGTGGGGTAATATTATACTCATAAAAAATATAACAACACTTTCGTATAATGTAGGTGTAGTTTCTGATAGTTGTGCGTTTATAGGCGTACTTTCGGCTCGCTACTTCGTCCGTACTCGTCTTCACGTACTCCGTAGCCGCGACCACGCGACTGGAGAAGCTCCTCCGTCCGTCAACGAAGACGGTGTTGCCAGGTCAGACGACATTTTGCCATTTAGGCTACATCAGCAACGGGATTCTAAAGTATACTATTCGAAGCTATACGATACGTCAACGCGACAGGACATTGAATTCGATATCTTCCTCGATCCGATGACTTGACTGAACTGTTTCAGAATCGTCGGCCAAACTCGGAACTCGATACTTTCTTCGTGCTCCCCACCTCGACATCGTGTTCTAGTTGGCCGAGGTCGGCCGTTTACCAAAATGTGGTAAATCTTTGATACTGTTCAAGATCATAGACATTTTCATGCTGACTGTGTTTTATACACGACTGCCTAACAAAAAATAAGTATAATGTGTTCAGGGTTCATGTATGTATGTTTTTCATTTCTGTATTCCACCATAACTTCTAAACGCTTAAACCGATTGAGAAGTGCGTGATATTGTTAGAATCGTTATATCATCCCGAGTGTTATAAGGTACCCTAACTGTCCAAATATCTAGCAAGTAGTTGTTTGAATGTGCAAATGTCAAAAAACATATAAATATATTATGTTTAGTTGCCAATTAAAGGTCTTATTGATGAAATTCCGGAAATATACATTTTTCTAAATGCATAAACCACAAATATTTCTTAAAAAAACATAAAAAATATATAAATACAATAGTTTGCCTTCTATAACGGCAGTCGTGTTTTTTATTCTTTTTAATATATTTATTTGTTATTGAAATTAGTTCAAAAATATAAATAAACACTTGTAAACAAAAATACTGAAGGTCCTTTTTTTACTATTATTAAAGTGTATATCTCAGCGTGTCATTTTTATATCAAGTGAGCGGCGTATTCAGACCAGGATCTAAGCATGCTTACAATGCTTTGAACAGTTTAAGAGCAATTAGAACCGTGTCCTTTTTTTACTAAATCTTATATCCTATTTCTCGGAGCTATATTAAAATTTCAAAAGTCTTGGGTGGGAATCGTCGGCAATAATTATTGCTAAATGGGGATGTTTACTGCCATTTCCCAGCTATCACATAGAGCAACGAAATGCAGATGGCATCTCGCGTGCTTTCGTCTGTTCTAACCTCACTTATGACGATGGAAGGACTGTCAAATCGCTTCCAGAATCGCAAATATCGTCGAGTGGCGTGCATCGTATCGTCGCTTCAGAATCCGTGGTCAGAATTCACATCGGCGATCGGAAATGGCTGACGGCTACTATGTCGTCGATTAGGCTACACCTCTGGCTACATAATTTCTTTAAAAAAATCAAATTCGTAAACGCTACTAAATATATCTCTTTACGACTGTTTACTTTAATAAATATATCCCTGTATGAGTATAACATTATTAAATATATAACAACATTACTAAATATATACCTCTATGACTATTTACTCATTTCAAAAATATGTCTTGCAATACTGTGTGTTTTTAGGACAATTTTGTTTTAAGTCTATAATAATAGCATGCTTGCATAATTTAAACTTTCATAATAAAACCATAATCTCCTTCAGCCACTGCTTGGTTTCACTCATACTTACATGGGCGCGAGCAACGAGTCTCGGCCAAAAACCTTGCACTCCAGTTGAGCCCGAATAATTGCTGGTGAGCCCCAAGATGGAATTTTCCACTTGGCAATAGGCCCACCTTATTGTAGTCTATTGTGTGTGCAATAAAGCTTTTCAATCAAACAAACAATAAACACAAAATCTTTTTATATGGCAACTGACGGCAAGTGACGCAACTACAAATTTCAGGTCGTCCCGATATATTCAAATGGGGCCGTATGTAGTGTTATTTTTTAAAAAAATCGATGGAAAAGAGGGAGCGGGGACATACAGCCTAATTTTTTGCGTTTACTAAAAAATCTGGGATCATTTAGGGATCGAAACGGACAATTTTTTTGATTAAATTAATCATTCATCAATCAATCATAAAGAAACAATTAAAATGATTAAATTAATCATTTTAATACAATTTGGCTGGGCTCTATTTCTTCAGGGAAATAAGAGCCATTTTCTATAGTTCCGCAGGCCGTTTATTTGTCAATGATTAACTGTTTTATGGATAAATTTGGCTGAAGACCCGCTTCTTCGGGGAAATATGAGCAATTTTTCATTGAGTCGCAGGTATTTTTTTAAAAAAGTTATCTGTTTTTTAGACAAATACGACATACAGAGCTGTGTGGTCTGCGGGTCTATAAAGGATTTACGTCACTCATAGTCACCTTATATATTTACTTTTTTATATTAGCAAAAAAAAACTTATTCACAAGAATCAGGCAAGCTTATAGCCTTTCGGAAATATCTATTAGTTAACCTATAACTTAAGTGTAATCTGAATACCAAGAAAAGATAACAATGACAATAAAAATAAATTCATAAAGACGCAAAAGGAAGGAAGGAGAGGGACTGAAGAAGGAGGGGAAAGAAGGGGATTGGTTATGTCATTATGGTATTCGGTTTACGTGCTCCTTGAGTCTGCCTTGAACGTCGCGATGCTGAGGACTGTTCTGATACTATTCGGTAAAGCATTCCAGAGTCGTGCAGCTTGCATGGAGAAGGAGTAAAAGAACGGTTTCTGCTGTCGCCAGGCATGAATAACAATTTATATAACAATTTATAGGTTAGCTCTAAAATATTGCCTGCAGGCAATAAGCTCGCCTTTTCTTAAGAATAAAGAGTTTTATTATTATATAATGTTTCTATACAGCAAGCTGAGAGTTCTGACGTATGTCGTCTCCCTAGTGGTAAGCCACTACAGTCTACTCCGGCGACTGTCAAAAAATGGACGGTTTTTTGTAAGCTACATGAGACGTGAAATGGCTTGTGGGTCACCACTGTCGAAAAAATCGGCTACTTTCGTTCATAGATACCTGGCAACGCGGCATACAGCATGTACCGGAGACTTTGTTGAATAGTCGCACGCGCGTTGGTGAATGTGTGCGTACCGACTAGCTACCACCACGAACCACACCCACTTACACATTTTGCACATTCACATACAGCTGACTAGCGAGGCGGATCAGGTACAATCGAGCAAAACCGAACGAGAACTATCGAATTCAAGAAGACACTTGAAGTCCTAGAAGCACTGACGAATGCCCCATATACAGTGATTATAACCCTCTGAGGACCAAAACCTTTACGGTAGAGTATGGTTTTTTTTTCATATATAAAACTATAACAGGGCGATGTAAATAACAGTCAAGTTTTGTGGAAATTGGTTAAATAGATTTTGTATACATTGATGGGACGTAAGTGTTCCTGTTTGTCCAGAAAGATGAAAAGTTACAACTTTTTCCAAAAAATTATTGCATTATTTAACTCGGAAATCATACGTACTAAAGGAAAAACAATCAAATTAAAAAAGTCGTTTTAATTATTTTATTTATTTATTTAAAATCACCAGAGTTCGTTGGTCATTTGCGATATTAAATACTGTATTTTTTACCGTATATTTCATATTACCGTATATTTTTCAACACTGTTCAACACTTTTTACCGTACCGTATATTTTTCAACACTTTTCTAATATTAAGATTCTAATGTTTCAATAACATAGAAAAAATAATATTTATAAATTATTATAAATATTATAAAATTATTATAATAATATGTTCCTTAAAGGGATTAATTTGCGGGGGTTGAGAGAAGGTGGATGATATTTGGGGACGGATTTTAACCCGGTGATGAGATGTGGGTATAGACCAGTACGACCCAGAATCCAAACAGGAACCGAAACAATCCGTAAAAATGAGAGAGGCAGCCGTAAACATGAGGATCCGGTGGTCAACGGGTCGTTTTTATGGATAGGTGACTCTTTGTATTTCTCTTGTACGTGCGTCTCTAGATTCACCCGGTTAATCGCCGGATTGCGCAAGAGGTTGTCTGACGCAGCCAAGTGCGCAAACCATCCACTTACGCCCGAGGTGTTCCCCGGATCGGCACTTCCGATCCCAACGGTCTACGACTGTATAGATTGCATCCGTAGGCAGAGTTTACAGCGGCCCTTCCAGGTTAAGTTCTTCTTCGAGGAGGCTACCGGATGGAATCTGAGCCGTGAGTTGAGTTGACTTAAAACACAGACAGGCCATCAGGTCCAAGCTGCAATGAAACCATTAGTAACTCGTAGCACATTCTCACTTGTAGGTTGACATAACGAGATTGATCGTTCTTTTAATCCTGGATCGTTCTTTAATCCTGGTAGCTTAGAAAATGTACATTTCCAGAGCCCCCTCCTGCTTCCCCGCCCCCCCCCCCCCCAGTTATTCGCCAGAGTACGCAGTCCATTGGGTAACACCGCACGATGCGCAAGCCGCCCAGCAGCGCCCCAGGTGTTCCCCCAAATTGGATCCGATCCCACATGCACGATACAGCCGTGACAGGGCTGACAGGGTCTTTTCCAGTTCGTCGCTCTCCGAGGAGGCTTCCGGGTAAGAGTTAAAGCGATAGTTGAGCCAACCCAATATAACAAACAGGTGTAATGGTCCAAGCTGCACGGAACCGTTAGCTGTCGAAAACTGTATTTAATTACCCAAAATTAACTCTACATCGGTTGCACGCCGAAATCCCGCCCCCGTCGGTGATTTTGTAGTCAAAAAGCCGCCGCCGATAAATCGAATATCGGCGAACCAGACCTATCGATTGTTATGATCGATGAATTACTACCCTAGTGGGCAGCCAGGTTGAGGTTCCGTTCTCAGCGCGGGGCGCATTCGCCTTCTCGAGTGTTTCAAGCGCTCGTTCGTGCGGCCAGATGTGGTATTTTTATTACCGAAGTGGTATATTTTGGCCCTATATTTTATTTCAAAGTGCGATAATATTTTTCAAAGTGCTTTTTTTTATTGCATAGATGAAAATATACCGGATGAGTTTTCAATTAGTGACTTCCTTGAAGTGGGTGAATCAGTACGAGCAAATAAGCAACTTTTATTTTGTAAATTTAAATGTTTAGAAAAATAGTATAAAGGATATGATCGAGTTGCGCCATCTCGCGTATGCGAGTATTGTTGATCGCGTTGCAAATATTGTTTAATCGCTATATGTTACCTATTGCTAGATTGCGCATCACGCTCAAAGCTTGTCAAACTTTTATTTGTCAGTCATGTCAAGAGAGCGTCCAAAGCACTAGGTTTTGTAATTAGAATGTCAGCAGAATTTGAAAAAGTTAAAACCTTCAAAATACTATACTGTGCATTTGTTCGAAGTCATCTCGAATATGCGTCTCAGGTTTGGAACCCATCTTACGATACTTATATAACTCGCATAGAGGGCATTCAAAAACGGTTCCTCAGGTACTTGCAATTCAGAATTAAATCATACATTCCTAGCTATTCAACGCGTTGTAAGAAATTCCATATTCTCCCACTATCCAAAAGAAGGAGCATAGCGGACCTGTCCTATCTTCTAAACATTGCAAATGGAAAGGTTGACTGTCCCGAGTTGCTTGGACGTTTGGGCTTACGTACCCCTGGTGCGCGTCTCAGGCATCCCAAGCTGCTTTACGTGCCCACTGCAAAAACGAATTATAAGAATAATTCTTATGTCATACGAGCGAGTAGATGTTTTAATGTATTGGCGCGAGAAGTTGATATTGACCTATTCAACACCTCTTCTCGAAATTTGAAACTTATACTTAACAATATGTTCTTTTCTTCTTAGAAATATTAGCGTCTATCTAGTTATAGTTGTTTGTTTATTCACTTGTTGTATCTTTTTATTATGTGTGAAAACTTTTTAATTGCCTTCAGCACATATCTCTCAATGTGTACCTATATATGTTTAACTAGCTGTAAGTTTTCCTAAGAAATGAAAATTAAAATAAAATAAAATAAAATAAATAAAATGTTTTTCAAATTTGCAAAAAAAAATATTTTTTATTTTTTATTTTCTTATATTTTGTTTAAAATATGCTTATTTGCTCGTACTGATTCACCAACTTCAAGGATGTCACTAATTAAAAACTCAGCCTGTAAAACGTCTTCATAAAAAAATGTAATTTGCGAATCTTAGCAATTGCAATGGCAAGGAACCTAAAAAGTAGTCATCACTTCTTTTTTAGAAAACTATTAGACAGTTTGTTAACAACAGTATAAGCATTGAATATACTGTGTAATCAATGATAATATCAAATTAATCCCTATCCTCGCGAAGTAAAAACTCTCCCGTACCGTTTCGACCGTGAAACCGTCGAGCGTGAAATCGCCGTGCAGCGACGGCCTTCAGAAAAACGACCATAAGTTATAACATTTTATATACATTTACATTTACATTTATATTTACATTTATATACATTTATATACATTTTGCCGTAGATAGGCGAGCGACCCGAGCGGGTCGTTACACATTCGAGGGGTTTCATTGATACAAATACAGGATGAGTTTTATATTAGTGACATCCTTGTAGAGGGCGAATTAGTGCGAGAAAGTAAGAAACTTTTGATAAATATTTTTGGGCAAAACAAAGAAAAAACTTTCTTATTTAAAAAATAATGTTTTTTTTGACAAATTTGCAAACCTAATCTATAAAAAAAAGTTTGGGAAGTGTTCAACGCGCTGCGCTATCTAATAGTAGGTAAAATATTGCGAATAAATATTATTCCGCTAGATGGCAAACGCACTTAAATCTTTTATACTATTTTTAGATATATTTTTCTGTCTTCAAAATTTCAAATAAAAAACTGTTCAAATTTCTTCTTTTTAATTAAAAGTTTCTTACTTGCTCATACTGAGTCACTCACTACAAGGATGTCACTTATAAAAAACTCATCCTAAACAGGGTGAATTTTATTTAACCGACATCCTTGAAGGAAGTAGCTCAGTAAGAGCAACTGATCAAGTTTTGAAAAAAATTCGTTGGAAAAATAATACATATTTTTTTAAAGTTTGACATTTAGAATTTTTTGACAAATTGTATAAAAAGCGCTGAGCACGATGCGCTATCTAGCGGTAGGTACAATATCGCTAATATTGTTTATTAGCAATATTTTACCTACCGCTAGATGGCGCAGCGCGCTCAAACGCTTGTCAAACTTCGACTACTTCAAAATTTTTAATTAAACTGTTTTTTTTAAAATTAGTTTGACCACTTGCTGGTACTGATTCACCCCCTTAAAGGATGCCGGTTAATTAATAGTCACCTGTATACAAGACATATTTCAATGAA
This sequence comes from Micropterix aruncella, assembly GCA_944548615.1. Taxonomy (NCBI): domain Eukaryota; kingdom Metazoa; phylum Arthropoda; class Insecta; order Lepidoptera; family Micropterigidae; genus Micropterix; species Micropterix aruncella. Next base: position 27,979,394 of record OX155962.1, read on the forward strand.
AATATTAAAAAGCTAGAAGGCACTAAATAAAATGTGTGGGTGGATATTTTTAGTATTTTCCGTACAATCATAATATAAAAAGACGGTGGTATTTTTTCCATTTAAAATCTGGTTACACTGGCGCTTGCCGCTGCAGTCGGCCATCTTGCTTCGGCCATCTCGGTCGTGGAACCAGCCGTCGTCGCGTCCGTCGGCCGCGGCACACAGCGCGGCCCGCGTTCGCCGCCCGCGACTTATCACTCGGTTCATCGTCTGACCTCATCGCCAGACGCAGCTAAACAGTCAAAGTGCCCTCGCTAGCCCGCGGTGACAACGGCCTGGAATGTCGTCCGCGTATTTTGGGTTAAAATGTCGCGGCGGCCGCGGTCGCTGCGTGATGTAACTGGCCGCGCAGTGACAAAAACTTGTGTGTTCGGACACGTTACACTTCGTACACCACTCGAGAGAATAACCCCCTGGCGGGCTCTGCACCGCGATGTGAAATTGTGAATCGGTGTGAAAAAAGTACAGTGATCTAGCGGAATGACTTCAACGCTCGGGCAACAACGAAACCAATATCAATAAATAGGTAAGTGCAATACATGAGTCGCCAGCTTTCTAGCACAGTCTAGTGCAAAACCGTACTCGGTTTGCGAGTTGTTCTCACTTTAAGTTACTTTAAGCTCATAACAAAAGGTTGCACAGGAAAACAACACTGGCAAAACTTCGATTATTCGTCAAATTATCGAAATTATTTGCATCGCCAAGTAATAGTAAAAATGTTTAATACCCGTGCGTTGAACTCATTTTATATCAGCGATTATACTACATGAGTATTTTGAACCTGGGGGTGGCAATCAGGTATAGGGGGGTCGCCATCTGTCAAAAAATAAAGCACGTATATAGACAATATTTTTATCAATCTATGAATAATATGTTTCAATCAAGTGTTGTTGTATTGATGTATTGTTTGGTACTATTGCATTACTTCAAATATTAATTTATCTGTACTACTTATTTTGATAGTACCTCGATTGTTCCCTAATAAGTATGAACAATAACTATTAATGTATACATTGTCCTTTATTATGTTCCTTTCTTCACTTAGTTTTTATATAGGTTCATGCACATATTTATAACAATTTAAATGTCTGCCCTAGAAAAGGCAAAAGGTGACATTAAAATAGTATCAGTAGCAACAGTTTTTGGGAAATCATGTTATCAGTTTTTGGCTAGTGTATTTTTGCCTGCGATCGATTTTTACTATAGATTACTGTGAATTACAAATGAAATTAAATTAAAGTAACCAATTAAGTCGACGACTGAATTTATTTAAAAAGTTTCTCTATATATGGATAGATATTGGGAACACACAGTAAATTACTCGTAAGTCCAACGATAAGAGACGATTTTCTATTTAGTTTTAAAGTCAATGAGCAGCCTTTTATACACAAATGAGAAGTCGCATATCGTCGCAGACGCAAATCAATATATTAAAATGTATTCTTTATTAACCTTCCGTATTTACTTCGTTGTGCCAGCCAAAAATTGCCCTCTCTTTCCCTCTGTCTATTAAAGTATTATTAATCGCATAAACAGTTTTTATGAACAGTTTCAATATAGGTATGTATTTCATTTATCATTAGTGGAAAATAAATAATAATTTTATTATTTCTGTGTAAAATTTCGTGTAAGAAAAATGTAAATCTCACATGCTTATGTTTGTCTTGTATCATTTAAATCTTTATTTATTTTTTTTATTTTGTATTTGCTCTTAATTTATCAAATTACTGCTAAAGAAATATGGGTAATTAAAGTTTTAACAATGAAAAGTGCAAACATTTCAACAAGACTACGAAAGTGTTTATTTTTTAATCTCTTCCCATATACAGCCTGCTTATTTCCATTACAACTTCCCAACTATGTAGGAATGACTATGTATATTAAATTAATTCTAAATTAGTCACTCAATTTAACAAAAAAATATATAGAGTAAATCCCTACAAAATTATTCCAATTAACAAAAAATACTATAATATAACAATAAACTACAAAAAATACAACGTTAAATTACATTGGTAAGTACGATGCTGTTTCCAAAGATATTAAAATTCCGTTATGCGTACGCATGTTGTTTTTAAGCAGGTGGATCTCTTGAAAATATCAATGTTTTAATCACCTTAAATTACCATTTTGGAAGAAATTATTAAATTCAATTCAATTGAAAAATTCAGACCAACCTGTCAATGTCATTCGTAATTTAAATATGTTTATGAAAATTTCTAGGTTAATAAAATATTGTCGCATTAGAAGTTGTACACTTATATTGTGTTTCAAGATTGACATTAATCAATGTTATATGAAAACAAAACGTGCATTATCCCTAATAAATCAATCAAAGACTGCATTTGAATTGCATTTTAAAATTGATTTACTTTTGTATTCTTTGCAAATATTCTTATTTATTATTTATAAGATATTTAACAAAAGTAACTGCTATGGTATTAAGACTATCGCGATTGTTTGATGAAACGAATAAAATAGAATAAACAAGATGAAACGGATGTTTCGGCGATGTTGCAACTGCAGTTGTCCGGGGTCAACCGAAATGCTGTCAATCGTCATCCGTTGTTTTTCTGCGGGTAGATGGCAAACGGCTGCTGTTACTATGCGGTAAATCCGTTTCAAGCGGTAAATCCGTGTCATTTTGTTTCTATAAATGACTGTTATTTTGCATCTAGTGGAAAATTGTACCATCTGAATAAAGTAAGTTTTAAATCTACGCAACTAAAATTAGGAGTTAAATAATATGTAACTTTTATACAGTCTATATAGTTGTAGGTACTCGTGTTAACTATATTTCGTATAGATATTTACTAGTATTATCTATATTTATATAGTTGTTGACAAAAGTGACGAAATATTTTTTAAAGGTTGCAAATAATATATGCAAGCTTTCATATCATTATTGCTTTAATTGCGATGAAATAAAATACAAATGTATGGGATAATCTTTATCAACAAGGTATTAATTATTAAAAATGTTGACTCATTGACAAATCTCTGAGAATGAGGTGTATCCCTGCATCGACCTCCATTTTCTCTAAATCGACTACGTCGTCCATTTAAAATCGAGACAGACACGAATAACGAATTTGTTTGTAAAATATTCCAGGAATCCACACTCAACTAGACTGACAAAGGCCATTTTTTACAACGACCCATGTCCCATTCCGTCTGCAACCGCTACATTTTTTGTGAGAAATTCCTTTGCTCAAGGTGTAGGTTATCTATTGTCGAGTTGAATACTTTTGTATTTTTTTATGTGATTACTTATCCTTGCTTTTGTAAATAACTTTGAAATGGCATAACTGTATGGAAATTAAAGTATTCTAGGTCTCCCAACCGAATCCACCATAATAAGAAATTTTATTTTTTTGTAATACGTCACTAATACGATTTTCAGAATCGGAAACAAAGTTAGGCTTCAAGAAATAAACATGTACCTACATGCAAGAATAAGAGTTACGTCAAAAGATAGATTATATACTTAATCATAAATTGGCAATTATCACATAAAAGTACCTGAATTATATCCTTTAATTGACATTTTCAAATCAATGTATTTTAAAAACAAAGCTATCTAAAAACTGTTTCAAAATACCGAATTAAACCAATAAAATACTTCGCAAAAATTTTATAATCACGAAAATTTATATCAAGTTAAAGATTAAAGTAAAAAATAGAAATTAATAAAGAAATTAATATTAGGACGACATAAAGGATAAATATTCCACGTAGTGCAACTATCCGGTGAAAGAAAGCATTGCTTTTAGTAACTTTTACCGTGTTATTAAATATTCTGGCAGCTACTTATACAAAATCTACGTATACATCAATATTAATCAACGAAATATAGAATCTTGTAACAGGTGGTAATTGACTAATGAACTCTTATATGTTTTATATGATTGCGATACATTAGTCGTCATAATTAGGCACGGTCATAATTAGGTATAGTTCAATGCAGAAGTGCTTGATAATATTACAGTATTAAAAATAAATGTATTTCTATGTAGCTGGCTATCCATGACTTTGTCGTTAATTATTTCTGTTCCATGACTGATTACTTGTCTCTAATAATATCTGTTTCCGAATGGCAACATTTAGACAAGGCCATTTAATTTTATATGGAAAATTAATACTGTTCGTGTTCGTACTTTATGCATAGGCTGACCGTTCATAGTTAAGCGTGGAAGGAGTGGGTATGGAATCGAGCATTATGTAAAGTTACTTTCACGATTACGTTTTACACTATAGTATAATTTTTTATTATTAATTTGATCGTGCAAAATTGACGCCCAAATCGGACCAGGAGCTGAACGTAGTGTACGCTGGTCATCGGGAACACGAATCAAACCGATCTGGGAGAAACATCTCATTTGAGCTATATAAGCCATTCTTTGGAAGTATAGTATATATTATCTTAGATCGGAGGTTCCCAGACTTTTTGAGATACGGAATCTTTAATACGAAGCTTGTCTGTACCTTTTGAGGAGGGGGGGGGAGGGGGGGGGTGCAGAGTACAGCGCCGCAGGCGATTTATAAAAAAATATCCATTTATTGAAGGATTTTGTTCCCAATCAGGAGCTTTAATGTAGAAATACCAAGCCACGTCATGAAACCAAATCAAGTCAAAAGCCAAATGAAGTGAAATCTTGCAAAGGATTAAATAGTCAATAATAGCCTTTGCGTAAGTGTGTGTTTTGTTATTGCATGCGATTGAGATAAACGAATTGCAATTCCGTTAATTTTATCCCAATAGCTGGGGAGCCAGCGACAAAAAGTGTAAGAGTGCAAAAGTGTAAGTGTAAAAGCGAATACTTTCAGATCAAACAGTATTTTGACCATAAAATACCGGGATAGAGTCAGCAGGCCAGATTTCGGGATACCTAGCGCTGGCATACTAGAAAAGGTATAATTTTAATTAGTACCCCCAAAGTGTTTTCGAAAACCTGAACATTTATAAGTAAACAGTGGATGCAATAAAGAACTCGAAACAAATGGCCAGACTGCTTAACAATGTAATGCGTGGCGTCAGCATTACTCCACATATGTCACAACAATGAAGTCCCTGCAAATATGCCGGTACGAATTTGTCGGTAACTATTGAGCATCGGTCTAATGTGCCGCGCAATATAATCCACCTAAACGTATATAATTTAAAATAGTTACAATTCGTAAATAATTCAGCAATTGCGATCCTACGAAATGGTGGTTTTCTGGTTTCAAACTGTTTAATTTGAATATTCCATTTCCGTCGTGATTATATTTTGTGATACCTACTAAGAGTTCATATTGTGGGAGGAGATCTTCGCGAGCGAGAGAGCCATCATTCGTATCGAGCAAGAGACGTTGACGTTCCAAATTCGAAAATGCAACCTCATTCACGCTTGTACGGCATATTGGACCAATATCGCCTCGTGTAGCATTATCTCCTGATACTTTCCATTAAGGTGAAATCAGCGATGTTATTTTATTAATACGATCTGTGGGACGGAGGAATTTTTGCCAAATTATGTTTAGTCTTTTGGCTTTTTATGTTATCAATGTAAAATGAGGCAATGTTTTAATTATTGCAGATGGATAAGTTTTTATAACATTTCGGCTAGTTTTTTGCAGTTATTCTGTAGGCACTGTTTAATCTGCAAATTTTTGCTGCACTTTAATCAAAGGACTTTTTTCGAGATTTGCAAAAAGTATCCATTCAACATTTTCAGAGTCCGGATAAAAAATATATTACATTAGGGGTTCATATTGTTAGAAGATGTTATCGTGGTCGACAGAGCGATCATTCGTATCAAACAAGAGATGGTGATGTTCATTATATGAAAATGCAATCTCACTTCCACTCGTTCGGATCCACATATTTGATCAATACCACTCGTGTAACATTATCTCTTGTTGCCTTCCATTAAAGTGAAATCAGCGATGATGTATTAATATCATTTATGGCAGAATTATATGCTGATCTTTTGGCTTATAATGTTATCAATTTAAAATAAGACAAAGTTTTAATTATTGCGGATGCATATTTTTATACTCCTTTTATTTATTTATTTAGTATTTATTTAGTATAATAGGTACGCAAACAATACTCTAATAATACATGGTTATCGCTAATATGTTTACATTGTTACTAAATAGAGTATAATATTTTATGCGTACTCCGCATGTTTAATTAATAATTGCTTATGCGCCGTTTATCTCTTGATTTACTAAAGTATCAGTACAAAAAATAATAATCTTTAAAAATTATCAAAACAAAAAATAAACATTTTAGAAATAACTTTACAGTAAATTCTGAAAAACAATTAAATGTAAACAGAATATATCAAATATTGTCTGGAATAAAATAATAAAAGCATACGGTAAATTATCAATTTGTTTCATAATACGCTATTTATAATGGACTTAACTGCTAATGGTGCCAGGTTAAATAAATTATTTTTATCGGTTATAGTGTTGTATAAGCGGTATGTACGTGAGATAGGATTGTGGAAAGATTGATTTGTCTGCGAAGTGGGAAGGTGAAATGTTAGGTGCTGCCTCAGTCGCCTGGATGGTACGTTAAAATTTAACGCTTCTAATAAATCTAGTGTTTATCCCGCCGTTAAGAAGTTTGTGCAGAAACACTGGGACGCTATACCCATAATATTTCCGCTAGTTTTTTCAGTTATTCCGAAGGCACTTTTTTGTCTGCAATTCTCTGCTGCCTTATAACATCAAACACACAATCTCGAGGTTCGTTAAAAAGTATCCATTGAACATTTTCAGAGTACTGATAAAGCGCAACATGCATCGGTTTCAATCTCGGGTCGACTGTTTACTGTCCGGAGCGGTTGCGTCCCCCGCCGCCCGTAAACTTTTATTATTTACGACAATCTCCGATTCATATTTCAAGCGGGGAGTATGCTTATATTATAACACAGGCGGCCCGGCCATATTATTGGAAACAATAAAACGAAAGAGTCGGAGCGTCCGCGGTCCTGCGATGCCGACGCGACATTCGCGGGGCAGCGGCCATCATAATATTGAGAAGTTATGCATATTCCGCGCTGGCAATCCTTGAAATATATAATTCTGTGAAAGTTTAATGCGCCCGGTCGGGACTCGTCCGCTGGAATTATCTTTAATGGCTTTATAGCGTAAGAATTTATCTCGGTATAAGCAGAGGCCACTTTGCCATGATATTTTCTTATATACCTATGTTATTATTGTAGACGTGTGATAAGGAGGAAGTGTATGTAGCTCTAGGAAATACAAAATGACCAAAAGCCCAACATTCCTCTCCGTCCCCGGATGGTCCCGCTTATATACCTACCATTCAACGTAAAACTGAAGTATTCGTATCATGCAGTATCATTGATTATACAGAGTATTAGGCTGCTCAGTGCCGCACTACGGTTTGGCAGCTAGGATTTTACCACGGATTGCAATGTGTAGATGGCACTCATAGAATCCAAACATAAAATAATCTTATGTTCAATAGATAGCGGCGTTCGTGATATGGCACTATAGCGGTGCTCTATAAATAACGCTCTAAACACGCATACACGTTATCCTATCGTTATTATTTAAATAAGGACACTAATTTATAATGTTGTATACAGGCTTCAATACGTAATTATTACGCAATGTAATGTTTAGATAGACTTATCGAAGGCATTCTATATCCCCGTATTATTTCTGTGATGAAATCAGCATACGAAAAAATGCGATATGTGGTACTAATATTGAATGATATTATTGTTATCTATACTTCTATACTAATATTACAAAAAGGTAAAGTTTTGTGACGTTGTAGGAAGTAATCTCTGGATCTACTAAACCGATTTTGATTTTTTTTTACCAATAGAAAGCCACGTTATTTGTGAGTGTCACAGGCTATATATTAAACCGAAAAATCAAAAGACGTTTTCGTGGTAGTAGGATTTGCAAAGTAAGTCGGAGAATAAGCGGTCGAACGAAAACGTTTTTAACTAACGCTGCCTTAACCATGAGATATATATGACTAAGTTCTAGAGAAAAGTTTTAGAGCTTGATAAGTCCTACAAAGAAGTCAGCGACAGCATATGCCTAACTTTTATATTATCGTCACAAAAAGTAGTATTTTATATTAAAAAAATAATTTAAATCGTTAGGTCATGTTCATTGGTCATATTATCAACAATTATGAATTCTTATCAAAATAAGTAAATTTATCGTCTTCGTCATCATCATCATCATCGTGTCAAGTGTTTAAAACAGAAGACTTTTGCCTTTTACTGCATATAATTTCTCTTTTAATGCATACATAGTTAAAGAGATAATACGCTCACAAATAAGACACTCACAAATAACGGTATTATAGTCAAATTGGCATGCAAATACATACATACATATGCAGTAAAAATATAACCCTTATTTTGGCAGTCAGGAAATAAATCATAGAACTCAGTACTAACCGAACCACACTCATAATTTCATCACAGGTAAAAAGTTATACCGCCCAACGAAGTGGGCACGGGTCAGCTAGTCACTGAATAATTTTATTGAGTCCTTATAATCTACCAGTCCATTATATAAAAAAAACATTTATTATCAATGCGATGGACAAAATAAATTGCTATTAGTTTCGCGGAACAGTGCTATCACCGTCGCCATGCCACCGGCGTAGAAGGGTTGCTATCTGAAAACGCAATTAATAATTATTATATTAAATATTAATTATTCTATTATTGAAGCGCATAATTATTATGTATTGAAATTAATACCAAAAAAAAAAACGTATTTATATAAATAATATCAAAATAATAAGAACTATAGGCTAATAATTCGTTTGTTATCATTATTTTATTTTAACAAAGGATACCGTATAGGCGTTTTTAGAACGCCAGCTATTAGTCTACTGAACTTAAGAGAGGATTAAAATCGTAAAATCTTACTTGCGTTTCGTAGTAAAATCCCTGGCTGCCAAACGGTAGTACGGAATTGAGCAATTGAATAGATTTTATAATCAATGATCGTATCATGGGTCTTTGGCTACCTTTCCATATAAATTACCATGGCGTTTAACAAAAAGTTTTTAATTTATTTTAGTTTTTTAAAATTTTTGCCAACATGCTTCGACAAGATGCAAACAAATGACTTATTTAATTAAAAACAAACGACCATCAGACTCCATTTTTTGGAACATCACAGATGTTATTTTATATTTTTATATGGTTCCAAAGAGTTTATTTTATAGCTTTTTAACTTTCCCTGTCCACCAACCGACCAGAAGGGAAAGAAAGTATTGTGAACGCTCAAAATTTTGTTTTCGAGCTGAAGACGGAAATATCTATTTAGAGCCCCCCCGAGACGATTAAAATCATTTCCACACTGAAGTCTGTCGGTGTGTCCGTTTATCAGTGTGCGTATTCCTCCAGGAAAGCGTTCACACGCTTCATCCGATTGTGCTGAAATTCGGCATGCAGGCATCATTTGGTCATGGCAAGAGTTGAAAAAATGATGGTTGAAATCGGTCAACCAGACACCGCCCTTCTTTTAGTTAATTATTTATTATTCGCGGTACACAGGACCCTCGTTCTGCCGAAATCACATTGGTTGGAATATCTCATATACAAGCGACACAAATAATATTTAAAGTCCGCTATAAATTAATTAAATAGTAAGGCCTTTAAAAGCGGTTGTGTTTGCGATCCCTGAATCGCTCGAAATTTGAATTCGAAGGCCCACGGCGACCTGCGTTTGTTCTTTGATTTTTAAATTGAATGAGATGGAGCGCGCTTGAAATTCCATGTTCATTGCGTTGCGTCGCATATTAACAGGAATTTTCGCCAAAAGGTCATCGACTTTATTTATGAAATGAATATTCAGAGGAAAAGTCTTTGGGTGGGTTGTGACAACCGATTTTTTATATGGTTCCAAAAAGTTTTATCTTCTTTTTGAACTCACCTCTTATAGCAGAATCATTTCTAAAATATTATAAATAGGATAGAAAACGAATTTACCGCGTGAAATTTGTAGGACCCGACGTTTCGGTGACGTTGCAGCCGCCGTTGTCTAGTGTAGACTGAAGAGCTGTCAGTCCGTTGTTTTGCGGGTAGGCTGCAAACCGCTGCCGCCACTGCGTAGGTTATAACGGTGGTGTGGGGCCGGGCTCGGAGCGCGGGAATTTTTAAAATCCGTCTTGCACACAACACTCACTGTATCCTGTTTTACGTCTTTGCGTTCGGCGTTCGGCGGCGGGAACATTTTAAGAAGAGGGTTCCACGTAGAAGAGAGTTTGTAGCCGTCATCTCTATTGAAGTTCGGAGTTCTTCTTAACGGTGGTGGGGGGCCGGGCTCGCTCCGAGCCCGGCCCCCCACCACCGTTATAACCTACGCAGTGGCGGCAGCGGTTTGCGGCCTACCCGCAAAACAACGGACTGACAGCTCTTCAGTCTACCCTAGACAACGGCGGCTGCAACGTCACCGAAACGTCGGGTCCTACAAATTTCACGCGGTAAATACGTTTTCTATCCTATTTATAATGTCAAACAACCGCGATAGTCTTCGATTTTATATTTCTAAAATACTAATCTCAGACTGACTTTTCCTGTCACGATGATTATCACCCGTTACATTTACTACGAATCGCCTTCATATTTTTTATATAAACGATTTTTAAAAATAAAAATGATAGAAACTGAATAAGGTACATGAAAATACCTCCTATTCTGAACCTATTCGAAAACGTGTACCTATTCTGATTAAATCATTTTTCTGTTAGCACATGCCCTTAAGACAGTATTTTCCATATTTTTAATTTACTGCATTCTCTAAACAGGCTAGAGACTGCTGCTCACCATTTTCCCACCCAGAAAATCGATAAATAACAAACGCCTGTAAAACCTCTCGAAATGTATGCATACGCCATAAATTGAAAGTCGATATCGATGCCAGAACGACTATTGAGTATGCGGAAGTTACCACATTCTATAAGAATATCAAATCGTGAGCGATGAAGTATTTTAGATTTTATATTAACTTTTACGTGATGTGTTTTATTTTATTTATTTTATTGTTATCTTGCAAAGCAATCGAGAAGAAACATTAAAATAGATACATTTTTGATGAATATTCTTGCTCATCCTTGTTACTGATTTAAATCGAAAAATTGGAATCGCGAGCCTTAAATTCACTAGTTTTTTTCCTAATAGTATTCCAAATAATTTTAATTGATTTAAAGAACATTTTTATGTTTTAGTTTTATACAGACTAGTTAAAATAATATTGACTAAATCATAAGTTTTGGGTGACTTCCAACTGAGAGTTTCATGTAAAATAATCTCCTAATGTAATAAACATGTTAAAAAAAAAAAGTTGAAAAATATATTTTTTTTAGGTGACTGTTTACATCGAAATTTTTGATACTATATTATAAACAATAAAAAACACGACTGTCGTTACAAAAAGTGAACCTTCGTATTTATAATTATTTTTATTATGGTTTTTTCATGAAATATTTGCAATTTATGTATTTACCCATATAGATATATGTATATTTCCGAAATGTACTCAATCAGACTTTTCATTAAACACGATATATTTATGATAATTTATTGACATTTGGACATTAAGACAACTACTTACAAGATATTTGGACAGTTGAGGTTCCCTATGACAGTCGGGATGACATAACAATTCTAACAATACTACACACTTCAACATCGGTTCAAGCGTTTAGAAGTTATAGTGTATCAAAGAAACGGAAAACATACATAGATGAATCCTGAACACATTATACTCTATTTTGTTAGGCAGTCGTAGTATAATAAAGGAAATGGGCCAAAATGTATGGGACGCGTTCTATTGATCTATTGTTGGGTGGGGCTTTTCTAAGGTCTTTATGAGCCTTGTAACACTGCGACCATTGCTGATCTATTGTGTTCGCCACCTAAAATAGGTCTGCGCTAAGCCTCGTGTCATTTAAGAACCGCAACAGGCTTTTGGCGCCAGATTGTTTTATGTCCTCAGGTTGGAGGTATTGACCACCCAAGTGCATGTACCTTTTACGCATCAGCGGGCCACACTCTCACATGTGGTGCAGGGGGGTTTCCTCTGCCCCTTGGTAGAACCTGCACATTTTTGTGTCTCGGAGCTTGAGGTTGTACATGTGTTTGTTGAGGCCACAATGCCCCGTGAGCGCCCTCTTATTTTTTTATTTGTTGAGTGGGGTTTTTCTAAGGTCTTTATAAGCCTTGTAACACTGCGACCATTGCTGATCTATTGTGTTCGCCACCTACTATAGTTCTATTGTGTTCGCCACCTAAGCCTCGTGTCATTTAAGAACCGCAGCAGGCTTTTGACGCCAGATTGTTTTACCTCCTCAGGTTGGAGGTAACGACCACCCAGGTAGGTGTATCTTTTACGCATCAGCGGGCCACACTCGCACATGAGGTACTGGGGAGTTTCCTCTGCTCTTTTGCAGAACCAGCACATTTTTGTGTCTCTGAGCTTGAGACGCTTGGACGCGTTACCAGCACCAATAACGACCAGACATATGTCGTTGAAAAATCATTTTAATTACCAGTTTTTGTCCTTATGGCGGTCAGTGTCAAATCACTGTGAAAAAAAATGAAGCTAAAATGAAAACCTGTATCACTAGATAAAAAATCATTGCTTATCACCGCGCGGGTATGCGGAGCCACACCACGCCACTGTTTCGCGTCGTCATACCTTTTTTGCGGAAAGGTAACAATTAAATCGCAAAAGTAACAATTGTAATGCACTATCAGTTTTATTATATGTAGATTAGTTGTTATACTGACACTAACACGCAATGACGATGTTTTACTGTAATAAACGATTTTTACTTTCCTGGCAAAGGGAAAGTATTGTGAACGCATTTCTGTGTGTCTGTGTATGTGTGTGTAATCCTCTACGATAGCGCCAACTACATAATACTTGAAACGATTTGGGTTGAAACCGGTCCACCCCCTTGTGCTAGACGTACTTCAATTTCGAAACATTGGACGAGGCTTGAAAGTCGGTACCCAGATGCGTCATTTGGCCGAAATCAGAATGAGAAATTTTGGAATTGGAATATCTCTTATATAATACAAGCGAGCAAGTCATTTTAATACTACATTTGCGAACATGATCACTTGACACAATCAATATCGATTTGAGACTGGTAGTTATAAAAGACAGACATAATAAATGACAACTTTCCAACAACATATGCCATGTCGTTATTAAGGGTGGGGACTTTTTGTCGCATCCTTATTTGTTTGTCAAAAAGAAGTACATTGGTATGTATTTATTATTAAAGCCATTTGACTTGTTTCAAAAGCAGCAATTTACATGTTTGTATATTGTTGTCTCTTTTATGGAGCCTGCTAATGCGACTCGATTATTTATCATTTACAAATGTGACTATATTATTGATGCGCTAAACGCTCGGAGGCGTTAGGTGAATCTTACGATTAATACGGCATATTTATCAAAGGGGAAAGGCGCAACATTAAATGCTGTAACGAAGGTGTGTGGAGGTTGTGTCATAACATTCCGAAACTATTTTACGAAGAGGTTTCTTAAATTATTTGTGCTTGGGGCGGCATTATCAAGTTGTCGTATTCGTTGGCCGATTGATCGGTGTGGTCTTTAGATTGAATATTTTTTATGATATATACACATCTCCAATCTTATGTACCTTATTATATTTTGTTCTATATTCTATTCCATATTACATTTCCTTGTTATATTATTATATACCTTATTATACTCAAATGTCGAATTCGCTGGTCGATTGATCGGTGTGGTGTTTAGACTTAAGATTGTTTTTTTAAATTATTATTTATAATTAAATTATATATTTTTTATATAAACTTAAATATGTTTTTTTTAAAAACTGAAATATATTTTTTTGAAACATTTATTTTTTCTGACTTGCTAAATTCATGTTTTTTTTAAGTTAATAAATTTTAAAAGCGGAATTACCAAAATTTAAAAAAAGTTGTGTATTGTTAGTTATTTTCCGTGACCAGTTTGGGTCACGTACGCGGCTTTCCGAGTCGAGAGCCACTTGAGGTCCATTTCCGTGACTCGTAAAATGACGAAATTTACGCGAATCATAAACGCTTGAGTGCACATTTTGCAGATGTTCGAACTTATCCTGAATGCTTTCCTTATCATTAAGATAACCTTAACTGACAACCGCGCGGTACAATATTGCAGTGGGAGGAGGGGTGTAAGCTCATTGAGTTGTTTTATCAACTAACTACACACTACTTACATAATAATAACTATTATTTGTATACAATAATTCGTTTGAGTTTGCTTCTCCAATATGTCCAATCTCCAATTATCAGGTCCATATTAACATACTGCAAAGTATCCAAAATAAGTTCGTTCGATATTTAAATTTCAAGACGAAAAGTTTCTGTAATACTATTAATGAGGCCGCCTATTTAAAATAATTTCGCTATCTTATCGTCGCAACTTGAATGATGCTCTATGCCTGTATAAAATAATTAATGGCATAATCAATTGCTCTTATCTGGTGGGCGAAATCAATATTAACGCCCCAATGAGGAGTACCACAATTTGAGCTGTTTCGATTGCCGCGTTTTAAAACTAATGCATCAAGAAATGAAGTACTCACATGTTGCTGTGAGCTTTATAATAGCCACTTAAATGGTATTGATATGTTTAATAACTCCATTAACATTTATAAATAGTCCGTAAATCAAACCCTAACCGATACAATAAACTGACTATTCGTTTTAGCTATTTTTATTGATTATTATTACTATTATTATATTTTATATACGCTATTAATTATATCTTATATCCTCACACTCCACACCCACACGCTCAACACATTCCCAGAAATACACACACACCCTAAATACTAGCCTCTTATGTAGTACTAATTTAAAGGTACTTTAGTTTTATTAAGTATTTAAAATAAAAGGAATTTATGTAATTTTATTGGAATTCGTAACCGGTTTTATTTGTTGTAAATCTGAATACTTTATTTTTAATGTTATTACTCTGTAATAATGTGTGATTTCATAATAAAGAATTGAATTGCATTGAATAATATACGATGAAAAAAGATTTTTGCTGACCCTCTCCTTAAACACTCTCGGATATGAGATAACCTATAAAGAATGATAAGAATAATTTATTTTAATTCGTATTTAGAAACCCCACAAAAAGGTTAACGCATTAAATCAAAGTGTAGAAACGAAACAGATATTTGAACATCGTTTTCAAAGCTAGGAAAGTATCGTTCGGTTGGATTTTATTAACTACACTAGACCACAGTCTGTTCTGTAGTGATACATGTACTATACTTTAATCAAATAGTTCATATATTGTCGTTATGATGATTAACAACATAATATATAAATTAAAAGAAAAAAACATTAATTAATAATGACTTGTTAAATATTATATTTCCTGAGAAATACTGAGAAAAAAGGGATAGTTACCTACATTAATATATTCTTTTATTCCAAATACAAAGATTTTTTAAATAAATGGTAAACAAAAATACTATAAATATATACCTACCTAAGTCTGCTCACAAAACTCGCAGAGTAGTTGATTGATTGACTTAAAAATTTTGACACAACGTTGCATTGGAATACGCGCTTCAAACCCCTTCATGCGCCAGCGAAATCTTTGATGCGCTTCGATATCGGTTCGTTTTCCATTCATTTCACATTAAATTGATGTACCCTGGGTTGTCTCCTGAAGAGGGAACTCCTCAACGGTCAACAACAAAGACCCAACATTTTGTATACGCATTCATTTACGATAGCAACTTCCAAGTTCCACCATGAAATGGCTGATGTACCCTGGGTTGGCTTCTGAAGAGGGAACTCCTCGACGGTCAATAGCAAAGACCCAAAATTTTGTGTGAGCAAATTTTGTGTGAGACCCAAAATTTTGTGTCATGGTGGAACTTGGAAGCTGCTATCAATTATGATAGCAGCTTCCAAGTTTCACCATGACATGGCTGATGTACCCAGACGTTCAAAATATAGATAAGTCGAAAGAGTCGAAAAAATCGAAAAAGTCAAAAACGTCGCAAAAGTCGAACAACGCGAAGACGTCGAAAAAGTCGATCGGAAATCGAAAAAGTCGGAAAAGTCGAAGTCGAAGTCGATTTCGATTTTCCAGTGTTAAAGGGTGGCGCTAGGTTGGGAGTGGGGGGAGGGGGGGGGGGGTTGTGGCAGGATTTATGATCTTATTATTTAAATGAATTAAGTCCCTGGTTCTTTGGGTGATACAACCATTTTTTTTATATGTAAAGATTAGGTCACAATTTCCATTATATGCCTTTGGATATACCTACTGCCTTTCGAGATGATATATGAGATGACCTATAGTGCAACTAATGCTGACATTCACTTTTACCACACCCGCGGTAGTTTCCTTTTATGCGTACCCCGAATAAGACTGGAAAAAGTATACAAGAGCTACTTATACATTATACATATAATTTACTCCCTACTTACTACTAAACAGCTGGAGGACGTAAAATTCAAGAGCATATTAAGAGGATGCTGATAGGCCACCGATACCGAATAGGCTTTTTATGTTATCTAACCGAATTCGAGGGTCATGACTTTTCAAATATTATACCCATTTAATAATAGTTTTATACTAGCTGCGCCCAGCGGTTTCACCCGCGTGGTGATAAAAAATTGTGATAATGATGACAGAAAACCATATATCTTTATAAATTATAGCCTATCTGTTATTCTGATATGTAAGCTATATTATTGTAAAGTTTCATCAAAATCCATTCAGTAGTTTTTGCGTGAAAGAGTAACAAACATCCATACATACATACAAACTTTCGCGTTTATAATATTAGTAGGATAAGTATTCATGGATTCATTGTCTGACTATATTACTGTCATATTTCAAAAAGAAAAAGTAATTGAAAAACTTCATCTATAAAAGTGGTTTACCAATGGATTATACTGTTTTTTTAAATTATTTTTGACAATTGTAAATACTATTGTTTGGATTGTTTTCCTTAGTACTTTAATTATTAATTATTTTACATATTTTGACTGTTTACGTGATCTGATTCTAATAATTCCCGATTATTTTAAATTATAATATTCAGTAATGATACTGAACTCGTTAGATTTTTCTATTTATATTTAGAATAGGTAAGATACTAAAATAATGCAAAAAGCTTATGATAACTACCTGTTATTTAGATTAGCTTGTATATTACTACCTGTTATTTCTGTTGCCTGCATAGGAGATATTGCAATAGAAATTTCACAACGTGATTTCTGTCCAACAAGGCATCTGCGTACCGAATGTCAAATCTTTAAGTCCAATATTTCGCGATTGAAGTATGAATAGCCCGCCTCTGGTGGATCGATTTCACATTTTTTCTGATTGACCACACTCTTCTTAACTTTTGCCATCACCAAATCATGCCTGCATGTTAAATTTCAGCTTAATCAGATGAACCGTTTGGGCGCTATAGTGGAGGAATACACGCACACACACACACACACACACACACACACACACACATACATACATACACACAGGCATTCCGACGAATAGGCAGACTTTAGTCCGGAAATGGCACTTATCATCACGGGGAGGGGAAGGGGGCGGTCAAAATGTATACATCCGTCTTCAACTCAAATAAAACACAGGCCACACGGACCGGTGGCATACTGGTTAGGTCGCCTGATCTTACTTTGTAATGTTCCGGGTTCGATTCCCGGCTGGGTTATCATTTTCGGATAAAATTAACGGAATTGCATTTTAATTCTCTTGATCGAATGCAATAACAAGACACACATTTACACAAAGATTTCATAGTAGGGTTGGAAAAGATTGTCGTATGATAATTATTGATAATATACCCGCCCATTGTGAAATTTCACAATAAAGAGTATACACAAACAAACAATAAAAGTGAGCGGCGCGTTTACAATAGTTTAGCTTACCTCCTCTTCGGTTGGTAGTTCGGTGAAGTAATTACGCTCTTTGGCATTTACCAAATAGCGTTCTGCCTATAGTTGACGTTTGTCAACTATTAAAACATGTTCGATTAATATTACGATTATTACTGTTGAAGCCAATATCGCATGAAATTCAGGTAGAGCCTATCAATGTCTTTCCAATGACATTTTTGTGGATTTTATCGGCACTGTTAGTTTGTAAAAACCAGCTACAGCGACTTGTGACAATCAATGAGATTAGGATCTACTAATGGAGCGTTTAGTAACCGTTTAAACCGATGCAATAATTAGCACCGCTTTAACGGTTTGTATATCTGTCCGTGGAACGGTCAATTGTTTCGCAGCAACGAGAATAAAAAGTGGATGCAGCCTGTGAATTAAAGACTCGGTGCAAGGGAAAGAAGTAAAAAGAGCACGACCGGCCCTATTACTCGCCTACATGCCAACCGAGTTGAGCATTTTTGCCGCGAGGAAACCGCGGGCGAAGTGTCATCCGCACCATTAAACGGACGCATCGTAAAGGTGGCAACACATACGATCGGTGGCGTCTCGATTTGCAGCGTCCGGATGTGCATTTCGAATGAATTAAGTCCTTCGACATTTAAATTTCGCTCATGCTATATTTTAAACTCAAATTAATTTTACAATTAAATCCGCGTCTCTTTCTTTCTTGTTCACACACGTTTTTTTCGTTATGACGATCCACGGATACTTCGCCGTGTCGGCAGTGATGTATGAATTACTATGGAAGCTTGTCCACAGACACGACGGCGGCGCCGTTTATTTAATAATAATGCTTTATTTAAGAGAAAGTAGTATAAATATTATGTCTTAAAACTACCCAACTAGGTTAATGCCCGTACAGGGTAGATTATTTTCTTTTAAATTAAGATGCGCACGTAATTTTATACTGCAATTAAAAACTATGGTAATATTTTACATGTTTATATAATATTAAACATTATACATATATTATTCTTATTTAAATATAAATATATACATTTACCTACTTGTATTATTTACATACATTTGCATTTACATACACGTATTTATTAGTAATACATAATTGTAATATTAAATTAAATTGATAACTTGTCGTTTTAAACGAGGATATGTGTAATAATTTCATCTACCTTTTCCCATCCGGTCTCAAACAGCCACAAAGTAAGTTTTCCCTTATTTATATGTAAGCTTTTGCATTGTTTTAACTTATCCTGAAAGTAATTGTGGAGTTTAGGAGCTACACAACTAAAGTGCCTTTGCGCAAATTTAGTTTTGGTTTTTTTAATTAGATGTTTTTCTGACGCGCAGCCTCTAGTTAGAATGTTGTGGTCAGGGATATTGTGTGTGTGCGGATTGTTGAGATAATAAAGTAGGGTTACTTTGGCATAAATCTGTCTAATGTACAAAAGTCTCAGCTCTTTTAATAGTTCGTTTGTTGGATATTGATGTGGCTTGGAATTAACAGTGGATTTTCACGGCGAAAAAAACGTTTGCGGATAAGAGGGCTTACGCGTCATGTTGATTCATACATACGGACCACGTACGTAATCCCTATTGAAACATGCGTATTACTGTGTATTACAGCGTTATATTTTTTCCATGTTGTACTCTATTGTGTGTGCAAGTTTTTCAAACAAACAAACGAAATATCCCTCAGTGCGATGTAAAGTAGCGAAATATTTGCCTAAGGCCCTCTATGCGATAGTTACCGGGCATCTTACTGCGTTTTCTGCGTGAGATGTATGTAAGCGCGCCCTAAGGTAGTCGCTGGGAATCGAAGCGCGGCGCTCGTCGGCCGGAGGGAATGATTGCGGTGAGATAATTAAACTAACAAGCCGGTTCGCATTGCAGGACTATCTTGAGGAGAGGCCACTCCTCGGCGTATACACTTGAAGAATGCGCTGGCTCGCGGCTACTCTTCCTCCGCTCGGGACATTTTTCAAAAGAGCCCAGATTGTCCGAGAGAGTGGGTGTTTGCGATTATGCGTCGTACCACCGAAGCGAGGAATCGCAATCATTATTAGCGGTACCTAGGCAGCTCCGGATCTGCGATTTTTCCCAGCAGGAGCAAAAAATACACCCCCTCCAGCATTTAAGGATAATGATTTCAAAAAACCCTGAAAACCGATATACTTTTATTTTTACTAAGTGGTTTTTTTCTGGACTCTTCAATGTTTAGGGTCGGTCTCACTCACGGGTCAACACCCATCCGGCGGCCTCCACGCATAAAGCGCGAGCCCGGGTAGTACTAGGTCTAAGGGCTAGTTTCCCTTCGAAGTCAATCTTCTGGCGCTCCTGGACGGTCTGCGCACCGTGCGGCGTAAGCCAATCGATTATGCATTCTGACTAACAGTTGGGGGAGTCTGAAAGCAGTACTGTTTCATATAGAGCGGGGGTGGTTGCTGACCTTACGGCGACTGCTCTTGAAACGACCATCGGCTACCCGATTCCGGGTTAACAGCCGGGCAAAGAATGCCGTGGGTCGCGATAGAATCGGTTTACATCGTTTCACCGCTTCGTAAGGGAGAGGACCGCGCAAGCGACCTCTAACTCGTAACCAGTCGAGCGACCGGAGTAATCTGGTCACAACTGGAAGTAAGGGCGCGAGTGTAAGCCCGCTGGGTAACATACATGGTTATCTCGCGGATAAGGCGTTGGCCTCTTACGGGCATGTGGCGGAGCTTGACGGTGGACTGTTATGTCCTAAGTCTTCTGCGCTCACTTCACGGGAGATTGAACGATCCTATTTCGTTAAAACTTCCTTAGGTGACGGGTTCACCCGTTGTAGTTGACAGCTCTAGTTGCACGTATTACCTATTTGCTAAAACTTTTCCGTGTATCTGTCGTTAATATAGAATACATACAACCACAAGCCAGACTGTACAGACACCTTCAAACCTTAGGTCCCAGGAAACTGTGGTATCTAATCTTGCTACAGCTTTACACATCGAGCTCAGTTGTTAACAAAGAAAACCAACGCGAATTACTCGCACACCTAATTAGCCACAAAATCACCACGGCTGATTCAGAATCCTCGTTTTTTTCCATTGAACTCGCCGCGGATCCGTGTCGCCTTATACCCGTGAAGCTCACTGAGGATCGGCTGGACAACGGATCATTTCTAAGGATAGGTGAAGCCAGGCCAATAGCTACCTCCCCCCCCCCCGCTTCTTAGAAAAAGCACGTCTCCAGACTCCCCCGGTTATTAGCCGGATTGCGCAAGCGTTTGGCTGATGCAGCTTGGTACGAAAACCGCTCAGTTACACCTAAGGTGTTCCTCTGGGTCCGCACTTCCGATCCTGAATTCCAGGATGTCACTCTTTGAGGAGGCAGGAATAACAAGCAGGCCATCAGACCCAAGCTGCACGGTACCGTTATGAACCAGTTTTTTAAGACAATGGGGTAGATGCTAATTTGTTGTCACATACCTTTAAAATAGCCCACTGGATACCCAACCTAGTGACTACAGCTGGAAAAGGGCGCCACTGGTTATAAATAGTAGAGGTAAAGGTTCGCGCAAATGGCCTCTAGCAATTGCCAATTTGGTGGAAGCAGCAGTATTTCCAAAACTGGCAAGCAAGATTTGAACTGGACGAATTATCAAAGCTACCTCTCCAGAACGGTTCGTACGATGGCCAACGGTGGCGAACGGTTTCGTGCAGCTTGGGCCACAAGATCCCCTTTGTTCTCCGATCGGCTCAACTCACGATTCAGCTCCTATTCAGAAGCGTCCTCGTGTGGAACGCTACCCCAGGTAAGACTCCCGCATCTCAGGCCTCAACGCTGGTGGACCGGTTTCTTCCGGCGGGATTGCATCCCGGCGCCACTGGACGGTTTGCGCAACGTTTGGCGAAGCCAATCGGTTGTGCATTCTGACTAATTGCTGAAGTAGTCTGGAGACTATGTATATATACTGTTTCCTAAGCAGCGGGGGTGGATGTTGACCTGTTATCATGCCACTCTTGAAATGACTTTGGGCTACTCGATACCGTGTGGCACTACGGGCAAACAACGCCCAGGTCCGCGATAAATTCTAATTGAATTATTGCCGATTTCGGACCCGTAACTAGTCGGGAAGACGAAGGTATCCTGAAGGTTAATTCCGGACGGAGATATCCTACCAAAACTGGTAGTTAGGGGGCGAGGCTGCCCGCTGTGTACCTTTTAATAATAATAAACTCTTTATTTGCACTTAAAAAGTATACAAAAAAGGCGAGCTTATTGCCACATGGCAATGTCTTACAGCTAACCTAAACATAGTGGTACATGCGCGCATTGTGAAAATAAAGATTATTACATAACATACAGACAAGTGGAAGAATTTAAGACTAATAGTGCCCGAGGAGAGGAAATTGGGGAAGGAACAGGAAAGAAAGGGAAGAACTGGTTACTTCTTAGAAAGGTAGTAATCCTTAAGGTGAGTCTTAAACGATGGTAAAGAAGGCGAGCTTCGTATATTTGCTGGGAGATCGTTCCAGAGTATTGCACCATGGACACAGAAAGAATAGGAATAGAAATCACTATTATGACTCGGAATTTTTAATAAACTGTCAGAGGCTGACCGAAGTACGAGACCGTGGGAACTTAGTGGTGGCCTTTTCCGCTGCCTCGCCGTAAGGCGTCGGACTCCAACTGGTTGTTAGTAAGCTTGACGTAGATTGTCTTGCTCCCAAGTCTTCTACGCTCATTTCACGGCTGAAATAATGATCATATATCGTTATACCAACCTGGGGTGATGGGTTCGCCCGTTGTAGTTGACACCGCCCTACTGTACATATTAAATAATAATAAATAATAACAATAATAAATGAGTCCATCCATGACAAATATAAGCGGACTAATGAAGACAACCATAATAAATGCTGAATTCAGCTTAAATACCCGCCGAGCATAAACAACCCGATTAGACCCATTAACATTCACATGACTTTGTAAGGAAATGGCATTGTTTGTACCAAAATGGCCGCTCGATAAGATCCCCCGCTGTTGTGCCGAGGCGGCCATCTTTCCCAGGCGGACGATTTGAAATTTAAATCCGCTCTATTTTAGAGCGATGCGCTTGGCTACGTCCATTTTCGTACACAGACGTCTGCCGAACGCACCTCGTCCGCTTGACATGAAAGGAAACCTGGTACCTATTGGGGACACGACGCTGATGGTGGTTTCACACTAGTCTACCTCGCGACCGCCGCTGGGTACACTGACGACGTTGACATCGTTAGAAGTAGTAATGTACTCGTAAAAACCGATAATAGCACTCGTGCAATAGGACCCTTGGCCAAAACTACGCGATATAGGGGGTAGGGGAGGGGAATTAGACCTACTATTAGGGGGTCATATATGACGTACAGCATTCGATAACTGATGGACGAGAAAACAACGGTGTTTGCAACCACGTCGTAAAATCAGCTTTAAATTATTACATAAGGCTGAACAACCGCGATATCCTTCGATTTCATAAGACATACCATTGCACCGCTATTGTGCTCGCAAAACTAAAACAGAAAATATTCTTGATATTTATCAACCAATAATTTCCATCTCCCAACAGAAGTAAACTAAGTTTATTTTCAACACGTTTATCTACAAGCCGATATTTATAAGTAACATTTGAGGATATCGACTACAACGGGTGAACCCGTCACCCCAGGAAGTTTTAACGATAATTATAGTTCTGTCTTCCGTGAGGTGAGCGTAGGAGACTTTGGGACGATATCAATCTAACGTTCAGCAAAGCCACGAACTGGCCAGAGTACAACGCCTTACGGCGAGGTACTAGGCAGGTAAGCCAGCGGGCCACCCCACCCCCTGGCTACCAGTTTTGACAGGATATCTCCGTCTGGCATTAACCTTCAGGATATCTTCGGCCTCCCGACTGGTTACGGGACCGAAATCGCTTGCGCGGCCACTACCTACCGTATATTCAGCTGTGATTCAGTCTCAACCTATCGAGGACCATTGGCATCTTTTATCCGGCTCTTAATTTAAGATCAGGTAGCCAATTGGTCATTTCAAGAGTGGTTGACGACAGGTCGACATCCACCCCCGCTACTTAGAGACAGTATATTTCAATAGTCTCCACACTCCTTCAGGAATTAGTCAGGGTGCACAACCGATTAGCTGACGCCGCACGGGGCGCAAACAGTCCAGAAGCGTCGAAGGACAATCCCACAGAGTAAACCGATCCACCAGCCGTGAAGCCTTTGACGCGAAATTCCTTACGGGGGTAGTATCTCTCACGAGGAGGCTACTGAATAGGGGCTGAATTGGATCTTATGGCCCAAGCTGCATGAAACCATTCGCTACCATTCATAAGTAACAAACTGATCTAAGCTCAAATAGCACTCTATCGGCCGAAATATCGATTTACAACTTCAGCTTTGAATTCTTAGTTAAAACTTACACTGTCATATCGGTTTGGTTTGGTAAAATCGGGACTACAGTGATCTATATATTGGGGACATCCTTTGACCTTAAATTGTGATAGTTTCTACCAAAATATTCAAAATACAGAATTTTTATATTATTTACTTCAAAACGGCTGTAAAGGTTAAAATAAGAATTTACACGAAAATCACCTAATTAAATTAAAAAAAAACAAGAAAAATTTGGAATCAATAAAATATTTTTTTTTATATTTTGAAGTTTTAACATAAATAATATTTTGTTTTCAAAAATATTGTATGGGTGGTCTACTTATAACATACGCGCGTTCATTTTCTGCAGTGCCAAACTAATCTATGTTACAATTTTTCCCAAAAAAACATTGAAAAAGTTCTGATTTTATAGAGCTTAGTAGTGTCATATTTAACATTTCGAAAAATCATAGAACTTGGTACAAACTACAATATCATACTCTGGTCTCAAAATTATTATTAATTACCTTTCTCCGGTTTAGAGGTCGCCAAATGTTACTTTCTTAAGGCTCGCTTACATCTGGCATATATTGTAGGATATTTATGTCAGACAGAAATCGTGACAATGTAAACATAGAAGGATTTAAGTCAGGGATATATATTACTACTATCAGCTGTATGTGTCGACACATCTATACCAACATATGCAAACAATGAATATTTGCATAAGTTCAAACTCATCCGACCGATATCGTCGAAGTTGTCTGCTCGTCTATTTTATCATTACGCAATCAGTAACGAGTAAATATGGGTGATAAAAATGAGTGGTTGAAAGTTCAAGTTGAAGAAGTAATATATATGTACTATAGTAAACGTGAACTATGGTACATTTTAGGCAAAAACTATGCAGACGAAGTTAACAAAGAAAATTGAAAACTTCGCTTAGTCCTCAATACTGAGCTCAGAGATTATTTTGACTATAGGCACAAAATTTTCACGTCTCAAAATCCACACTTGAACCCTGATTTCATCATGGCAACATAAAATGAACTGTGTGTGTGTAGAATGAAAGATATGTACGACACAGGACACATTTGTAGGCACGAAAACGGATCGTACATTTATTACAAATTTTAGCATTTCAGGAACTGTCATGCACATATCCATGACATAAAGATAGCGGGGGTTTTTTTTTACCAACAAGACTGATGCCTTTTCGTGGCACCCGCCTTGTTGCCTATCGGCAACATCTTCTAGGTGGGCATTTATAGCATCACGACGTCAAACACTCAGGCGGTCACCCATCCAAGTATTGACCGCTTCTAACGCTGCTTAACTTCGGTGACGACGAGGAGAACCTGTGTCAACACTGCTACGGACGCTACAGTACCCACTACGATGTACCCAGTTGCGAAATTTATTGTAACACTTTGTTACATATACCAAACTAAAGCTTATTAGAAGTGTTACATTCCATTCTACAGCAGCTAAGCTGTAATACTTGGCTGAGAAAAATTCAATAATTACCCATTTTTTGGTAATATACTTTAAAATACCTTCGTTTTATTTAAACCATACAGTTAATTATATTATTTATACATAAAGTATATATATATGAAATATATATGAATATCATTATTATTATTATTTATTTATTCCGTAGCCGGCGATTGGGGAGGGGGTCGCGGAGCGGTTCTGTCGGTGCCGCTGGATCTCGTACTCCATTCACGATTCGCTTCCATTCTTGACGATTTTTTGCCACGTCTCTTATTTGAATTTGAAATTCCAACTCAAACCCAAGTTATCTAAGTTCAAAATAGCCATTGTGAAAAAACAGCAAATACATAGGTATCCTCCAATATTAAGTTCGCTGAACAATGATATCAGCGCCACCTCCATGACGCCGACGCAAAAGAGTTACCGAAACGTACTATAGCATTGGGCAATCTAATCTTCTTCTTCTTATATATAAAAATGAATCGCCGCGCGTTAGTCTCGCGAGATCTCGAAAATGACTAGACCGATTTGAATTATTATTTTTTTGTTTTGTTTGTCTTGATACAGGGGTGTTTTACAAAAAAAAATATTTAGGAAAAATTAAAAGAAACAACTGAAAATCGAAAAAATCGTAATTGGTCATTTTGGGAAATGGGCCACTTTCAATAGATGGCGTTCGCGGCGATCCTATTGTTTGACAGCTGCGCCATCCATAACTGTCATTCATTCCGTGCGATTGTGTAAAATTTAAGATAGTCAAAAAGTCATAAAAGTAAAAAAAAGTCAAAAAAAAGTCAAAAAAGTCAAAAAAAGACGAAAAAGTCAAAAAAGTCGGAAAAGTCGAAAAAGTCGAAAAAGCCGAAAAAGCCGAAAAAGTCGAAAAAGCATTTATATTTCATAATGTAAATTGAATACATTGAATTTATTTTAATTACAAACGACTTTCATTTAATCACCAAACGAAACTCAAACCGTACATGATTCGGCCATATTAGAGATTTTAATGAATTGGATTTGGAAGGTTGATTAGGTTCAATAAACGCTTATGAAGAAGTTACAATCAAATCAATTTTAGGTGGTACGAAGTTCACCGGGTCATCTAGTACCCTATATAATCGATGATAATATTAAAAAGAATTATAGATTAATTGTCACTTTTATACCATTATTGCGACATTAGCTTGTTGTTGTAAAATGAAAAATATTGCTTCTAAAGTTAATTTAAAGATAAACTAGGAAAAATACATATATTTTTAACTTGTCCTTTTTACCTTGTCCAAGAAACTTGTCTTCTTGTCTATGTGTCGACCAGGTACAAACCAGTTGAAATAAAATCCTGGCGCCTGATAATATGCCTTGCCCGTTCCGACATTGTTTACTTTCCAGTTATATTGGTATTATTAGTGTATATTACGTTACATGCTAACGAGCGTATTCGGAAATAACAACAATTTCTAACTATATTGTTGAATTGGAATGCGGTTTTATTGCCAGCCGTCGAGCCAGTCGAGCTGTGTCGCGCGCGGGCGCCGCGGCGCTCGGACAACCCGAGAGCGGCCATCAAAGCCTGGCAAAGCTTAAAAATATCAATAGCGTTAATGAGTCACCGCTTTATAATGGCGAACCAGTCCGCTATTGCACGATGGCAAGAAAGACGATTGGGCATATTGTTCAGATATTTTTTCTTCTGCATCAATTGACTCTTTGCTTCTGTTCTTTGGAAGCAAAGAGTGGTGGCGAACGGCTTTGTGCAGCTTGGGCCACAGGATCCACTTTGTTCTCGGATCGGCTCAACTCACGATTCAGCTCCTATTCAGAAGCCCCCTCGTGTGGAAGGCTAACCCGGGTAAGACTCTCGTGTCTCAGACCTCAAAGCTGGTGGACCGGCTTCTCCCGGCAAGATTGCATCCCGGCGCCACTGGACGGTTTGCGCACCGTGCGGAGAAGCCTATCGGTTTTGCATTCTGACTAATTGCTGAAGGAGTCTGGAGACTATGGAAATACACTATCTCCTAATCAGCGGAGGTGGATGTTGACCTGTTGTCAAGCCACTCTTGAATCGACGTTGGGCCACTCGATTCCGTGTGGCACTACGGGGAAAGAACGCCCAGGTCCGCCAAAAGGCTATTCGGTGAGGTCAATTTAGTAGGGTTTGGCCAATAAAAATCCAGCATTGATTAATGGTCAGGGACAGATTCCACGTTCGCTCGCACCGGTGCTCGGTCGCATACTAAACTTTCGATCGCAGCGCTAGAACAGAATTAGAATAAAATTATGCACATCTAGAGACGGGCCAAATTATCGCCTAGTTAGATGTGCTATTGGCAGTAAAGGTCATGTAAGATGTGTTAAACCTCCCTATATTAATTATTAAATAATTTATATAATTTTTATAATATTACATGACCTATGAATGAACTGTATACCTAATCCTATGTACCTAAATAAATAAAATAAATAAATAAAAATATTGTCTTTGCGATAATATTTGGCGTAACTTTCAGAGCGCTTTCACGTTTTAATTAATCCTAATTAATTTAGAGCCTAAATAATAAAATGTGGCTAAGCGCGTCGCTGGAGACATAACCAGGTAATATCATTAGATTATTAAATTAAATATCATTATATCATTATCATTATCATCATCAATATAATTAAATTATTTTATTAAATTAAAATAAAACACACTCACTGATTACTCCTACAATGCATTGTAGGAGTAATCGCGTCTGAAAGTTTTCGAAATCAGTTTAAAGCCTTAATGTCCAAGGCAATGATTGTCTTCTTAGAGTCTAAATTGTAAATTGGTTACTATCGAGGATTTCGCTTAGAAACATTTTTAAATGTTTGCTTATATTTTTCGAAAAAAATCATAAAACTAAAATTCTTCAGATTTGTTCGTTCCCGGGTATCACAGGCATTGTTGTAGAGTAGTGAGCCCCGTGTTATTGCAGCACCTTTTTGGCCTGCTTTGGGCGAGGTTGACCGGATAATCGGTTAATGGCTGGCGTCGCGCGCGCGTCAAACGCAAATGCATTCGAAAATTCCGGGTTTTAAACCAGTTGGGCACTTTGCGGCCTCTGATAACGGGCCGGTCACTCGGCCGCCACGCCGCCATTTTTTAGATAGCGAACTGACTCAAGCGCGAACTCACTTTATTCTTATTCCATTCGAGAGGTGAGAGAAAGAGGAGGAGGTTGGGTGTGACTGATTACACATACCGACGATCTCGGACTTGCGTGCGTTACATTGGGTCCTTATATATGAAGTTGTTGATCTATAAGGGAAATTTAAGGACAAAAACTTTGTATGAATAATATGGGAGTTAATGGGCTGTTGCTGAGTTGTCCACGAAGACCCATTCTGTTCAGGGTTGGTCACACTCACCACGCATGAAGTGCGAGCCTGGGTAGGACTCTGGCCTTAGGGTTAGTTTCCCCTAGGAATCAACCTTCTGGCGCTCCTGGACGGTCTGCGCACCGTGCGAATAAGCCAATCGATTGCGCACTCTGACTAACAGTCGGGGGAGTCTGGAAGCAGTACTGTTTCCTATAGAGCGGGGGTGGTTGCGGACCTTACGGCGACTGCTCATGAAACGACCATCGGCTACCCGATCCTGGGTAAACAGCCGGGCAAAGGATGCCGTGATCCGCGATAGATTCGGTATACACCATTTCACCGCTTCGTAAGGGAGAGGACCGCGAAAGCGACCTCGTACTCGTAACCAATCGAGAGACTGGAGTAATCTGGTCGCAATTGGAAGTAAGGGCGTGAGTGTAAGCCCGCTGGGTAACACTCCTGACTATCTCGCGGTTAAGGCGTTGGCCTCTTACGGGTTTGTGGCGAAACTTGACGGTGGACTGTTTTGTCCAAGTCTTCTGCGCTCACTCCAGGGAGATAGAACGACTAATCGTTAAAACTTCCTGAGGTGACGGGTTCGCCCGTTGTAGTTGGCAACTCTAGATGTATGAATAATACATATTTAATTAATAAAAGTATTGCCCCTATTATCTATGCAGATTTGTCATTTTAATGGCCGTAAAACTCTCGTGGACAGGAACCAATGAATGCTTTGAAGGTGTTTTACATTGACTCTTCAAAGTTGATGTTTTCCCCTGTAAGAAGTTATCTAAATTCTGAAATAAACTCTATTGAAGCAAGGTATGGCCAGTACAGTACTGGCTGTACGGTGGGTAGTGAAGAGTTTCCAGCCACAACTCCTGCAACTTTGCGACTGTTTGCAGTGAAATCTGTGGTTATAGGGTTGACACGCAGAAGCAATCCCGATGACTGATTAACCAGGCTTTGTTATTTAATAGCGAGCTTTTACATCATTGTTTGAATTCCTTAACAGTTCACATTTACGGTAACTGTATAGCCAGAATGCAAGAAGCTGTAATAGAAAATACCGGCACAGGATCTCATATTTGAAAATAATGCAAAATTTCAACTTTACCGTTGCACAAACGAAAATATTTCAGCAAAACAAAGGACGAAGAGACAAATAAACAGCTGATTCTTATATAAACCATGGCCTTGAATTCAATTTGAAATTCCAACTCAAACCCAAATTATCTAAGTTCAAAGTGGCCAGTGTGAAAAAAACAGCAATTACATAGGTAAGGACCCAATATAATGGGTATAGCGGGATTGAGGACAACGCATTTTTGAGTTATTGCCTATCAAGCTGGTCATTGGTCGAAAATTTGAAAATTGTTCGATTTCGTAATCGGGTTTTCTTTTTATTTCGAAGAACCATTTTTTTCTCTCGCATTTGTATCGTATGTACGGACCTCTAAATCTAATCGACTCTTCCATTGAGTGATTGGAACAGATTGGCGAAAGAATTTTCAAAATCGGTCAATGCGTTCTTGATATATCGATGACAGGCAGATAGCCCTACAGATAGCCCTACAGAAGACCTGCTTGTTTTTCGTTTCACTGTTTCAAATTGTTCTAAAATCTGCGAAATTTTATTTCTGAGTCAATATCATATTTTTTTTGTAACACGCTTTTGCGCCAGCAGTAATACGGATAGATAAATCGTAAAATCGATATCGATATCGATATAATATCTGGTAAAAAATATCGTAAAATGTCCTCGGGCTACTAATAAAAATACAAAAGACTGCAAGAATACTAAAAGATGGAAAGACTACTTTAAAACAAGAAAGTATGTTTTTTTATTACTTACCTTTGTAAAAGGAAAAGATCTGATTCAAAATATCATTAAATGATGCTAAACATCTGTTATGAATGACGATCTTGGCAGCGCTTTAACTGCAGTACAAACTATTCTTTTGTACTCATTTGTAATTACAAAACAAGACAGCTGAACCAACAAACGGTGCCCAAGCTGGATACGACTTATGCTATACAGGAAATGGACCTAACTTATCCTAAATTTAAGGGATTGGTGGCTCGATGACTCCACAGTAAAACGAGAGAGAGGAAAACTCTCAAAACTCAAAAATTACAAAGTTTAACAAACCTATGCCGTAATATTTTACTAACTTTTTTCTTCTTAATAATTTTTTGTAATTAAAATTTTTATTCGCTAATTATATTATTTTCTTGTAGAAATGAAGTATCTACCACCCTTAAATTGAAACGATATATCCAGGTAGACCAAGAACTGAAGAAGCTTTGGTCAAGACCTACCTAAATAACAAAACGTGTGCTCAGCAAAATGTCAAAGTCTTCTGAGTTATCTCAATAACTAAAAAAAAAAGTGAGGAAAAAAAATATTATAGATTTTTTGTTATTTTTTTTTGAGAATTAAATGTAATTACGGATAGTATAAATATTTAGGAATATAGTCATAGAAAAGGTTAATAATAAAATGATTATTTTACGCAAGTAAGTCATAGGAAAGACGCAAGGCGTTGATATTTCAATTTTTCCAAAAATCTAGTATAAAGTCGAAAACTTTGATATTTGCTCACCACCTTGATATAATGTCTGTCGGTCCAGTTCTTAGACTTTCTGTACAGTATGGTGGAAAATCTGAATAAATTTATTAAATTTACTAATCCTTTAGTAGTTATACATTTGAATAAATGACGGTTGGCTGTGAATAAACGTGGAACAATAAGCCCCCCATTTGTACTAATTACAATAGGTTTTAGTTAGTGTTTTGGTACAATAAAGTTATTTTTCTTGCTTTCTTCTTTATTTCAATAAATAAATTAAATTAAATTAAATGATAAATCAGCGCCGTTTGCGTTTTCAAAATCTACGTGAAGCTATCTGCATCTTTGGATTCGAAATGAACCTTCCAAGAATCCCAGCATATAATTCGTTTTGCCTCTTTTAGGACGGTCAGGGCGGAAGCTTAACCACCGCTCTCTTTCCCTCTCATTTATAAGTCTAAAGTAGTGTTTTCTCGCGTCAATTCCGGCAGCTATTATCGGCCAACGAGGCGTGCAATCGAATTTTTGAGCAGACAATCGTTTCTCTACGCGCAGCGGGTGTCACTCTAACGAATAAACTCGATTGCCGAGCCGAAAAATATCGTCTCGCCAGAGATAGGGATAAAAAAAGCATCCCAATAATATACAGATATGACACATTATTGAAAATAACCTATAATTGGAGTTTGTACACAGTTGATGTCTGCGCTTGTTCTACTTGCCTTTAACCGCCCTACCTATGCGAATGTACGTAATACGGCCGCTATATTATCGGCCGAACGCAACAAGCCGTATCACGTACGTAGGCTCGAGTACAAATATTCATCCGCAATTAGACCGCTCGTAGATAGTCTGACCGAATTCAGATAGTCTGACCGAATTCAATGTTTCATACAATTTTCAATCGTCCGCTTCCTTTATTTTGCCTCAAATTTTTATGCCAAGATTAGAACCACATTTGATTCCTGGAATATTGTCATTTGCCGAATAATCAATGAAAAATGTTGGTGGAAACTATTTTTATACGGCTGCCCAACAAAAAAGGGGTGTAATGTATTCGGGGTTCATCAATGTATGTTTTCCGTTTCTTTAATCCACCGTAAGACTTAGAAGTTGGTAGTATTTTTAGAATCGTTATGTCATATCGAGTGTCATAAGGTACTTTAACTATCCAAATATCAAGTAAGTAGTAGTCTAAATGTCCAAATCTCTAAATGTCAATAAATTAACGTAAATATATCGTTTTTCATGTCAAATCAAAGGTCTGATTAATAAATTCCAAAAATATACATTCATATATATATAGAATAAACCACAAATATTTTAGAAATAACCGAAATAAAAATAATTATAAATACAGTAGTTCACTTTTTGTAACAGCGGTCTTGTTTATTATTCCTTTTAATACATCTACTTCTCCTCCAAACCATTTAAGGCATTTAAGTCGTACGTAGTCTTAATCAATTCTTAACCAACATTCAACGGTTAAAAACAGACCGAAACGCCGATCACGTTAGGGTAATTTTATTAATTCTCTTACATTGAATAATATTTGGTTTAAAATTCCATGCCATTTCGTTTTTATCACAGAGATAACAGATCAAAGGCCCTACGACTAGCTCCTCTGAACTCAGAGACCCGAAGAGAGCGTCGCGCGTCGCTTGATCGGGTGAAATGTGTCATATCTGCGAGGAATGCACAATTCTCTTATTAACCTATGGTATACGAAAAGGGAAATAAAGGAATTTGTCTCGCGCGGGTAACAGGAAAAAATATGTCCGACAACGAGAAGTAACGGAAGATATCGCGGCAGGTGGCAGAGAATTGAGAAAAGATCACCTCTTGGTGATTTGGTAGTTATTTAAGTAGCGATGCTTACCGGAAAGCATATCACTGGTTTGGCTCTTCAAGTTCTAGGATTAGTTGTTTGGCTCTTCAAGTTCATATCACTAGTTTGGCTCTTCAAGTTCTATACGGGTTTAGCATGATAAATATTTAAAGTTTGTGATAAATATATTAGAAAAGAATGCAGTTGTATGGAATATGTCGGAATCTACGTGAGGAGGTTTTATTATCACAAACTTAGATACAATCCGTACAGAAATGTTACCTTCGATTGTTGTATTTTTTAATATGTCAGATGTGATCTTCATTTATATCCATTTAGTCTTTTACTAGGCGTTCTGGGCATATATTCTCTTGAACTGCACAGAAAGTGCTAATCGTGGTCTATGTACAGTGGATGCCCGATGCATTCGAATTCTGATGCCAGTCCATATATTCCGTTTAAACCCTTCAGTGATCATTAAAAAAAACAAAATGGATAGAAGACACATTTTGGTTTGTGAATGAATTTTATTTACTGAACTTTTATATCCTTCATTAAAGCCATTTTCGGCCGAAAATAGTTGTTATTATGGTGCATAGTGTGGGTTTAGAAATAATGGAAATTCATAAAAAAATATAAATTTTTATTTATCATAATTAATAATTATGCCTTATATATGCAAAAAATAATTAAAATATAAAAAATAAACATCATCAAAATTGTTCTTCGATGTCGTAAATTCTGACCGTTCAAAACACACAACCTCACTGCTCAAAACACAGGGCAGTACTAACATCGCGTGATGTCACCCGATTTGCAGACATTGAGAGAGGGTGGGGGAGTGGTACCTCGTTTGAATCGTCTTAGCTGTCTCTTGTCTCGCTTCCACATACCATGAATCGTATTTATTTTCGCCCGAAACATTCGGGAGTGATCTTTTCTGCAGTTAAAGCTTGCCCGAATTATCTCGGGTGTGGGAATTTTCGCAAACTTGATTATTAATTTTTATTATTAGCTTCAACTTTTTTTATCAGATAATGTCCCTAATTCCCTGTTATCGCAACAGATTGACAATTTTACTTATTTTCTAAGTTTAGTAATAACCAATTAATTAATAGCATTGTTCATTATTCTACCTAAAAATCTAGCTAATGACATTAATAATAAAAAAAAATAATCATAAAAAAACAAAATACTAACCATCTTTCGATATTTAAAATTTCTTATGTTCATTGAATGCCCTGAAATAACATTTAAGAAAATACTGAAATAATCGAAACAGACCTGATTAAATAAACAGCACTAACAGTAGAATAAATAAATAATTCACCAATAGTATAAAAAATAAAGATATAATAAATAATCCATTAAAAATAAAAAAAAACGCATATAAAAAGGAAATGTAGATAACCCAAAATACGTAATCTTTATAATCGAATTAGGTATTGTAAAATATGCATGCCCACAATATTGTATTAGGAGAAATATTCATTGAACGAATATTTTTTTTTCCGATAAGATATTTCTTTAATGCTGCGGTAAACCCTTTCCCTTTAACTCTTTAATATATGCAGGTAGATGGTTATACATTTCTGTTGAGTTCTATAACATTCCTTTTTTAAATAAAGTTAAATTTTGCTTGGGTGCTTGGAGCTCATGTTTATTTCTCGTATTATAGCCGTGTTCTACATTGTTTATGTTGAAATACTGCTCGTGGTTTCTACAATTTTGCAGGTTTCCAAGATTTATAGCAAAAACTCCTTTTTAAACCGTTGGTTTGCAGCTTTCAGTCCTCCGAATTCCACATATAATTCGTAAGCATCGTTTTTGTACGATGAATATTTCTTCTGCGTTCACCGAATTACCCCACAGCGTAATTCCATATTTTATACGTGCGTAAATATAATTATACATAATATGTCATAAATGCTGTTTTTTATGTGTAGGTTGTTTTAGAATTCTTAGCGCGGAGCAGAATTTCGAAATTTTTATTTTGACATCTTCGGCATGGGCTTTCCAGTTCAAATTACAGTCGATTATTATTCCTAGCAATTTGAATTTATGCACTTTCTCAATAACCTGAGCATTATGTTTTCTAATGGTTATGGTATTATAAATGTTTTTTAACTTGCCGAACATATTATGTACATACAAAACTAGAAAGCTTGCTGCCTTAGAATAAGTCCTGGCACTTGCACATACACTCATATTAATGCTCGTTGAGCGGCAACAATACAAGTATGTTAATGCTCATATAGGCCGGGTTATTAAAAAAAATGAATGAATGTCAGTACATATAATTGATAAGAATATTAGCAATAACGCATGCTTTGTAAATGCGTTACTAAATTAATTAAATGCAATAAATTAAATGAATCTTTTTTTCTTGTTAGTTTTTTTTCTCTTGATTATGTATTGCTCTCCATATTTTAAATGATTTGATTTTACCTGTAGTTATTTGTTTGATTATCCTAATTACAATATTTTTTTTTCAAAATGGGGAGATTAAACCTACTTGATTGATTTCTATATAGTTGTTAAAAATGTTGAATTTGACGAATTCAACAAAATTGTATAGAATCTAATCATTATTTTGCTTACTATTCTGAACAATTTTATTCTGAGTTAAATAATTTTGATTATGATTGTCATATACGATAGATCAAACTGTTTTTTTTAGAACTGGCCACTAAATACTGACATCTCTTATACTAGTACGCTGGACTGTCTATAACACTAGCCAACAGTGATAATGTAATAAGGAGAAAGTCAGTTGTTCTATACTTAATCGACCATGCTGATCACGAAAGCGACCATGAAAATTCCCGATTAGCTTTGGTTTGTTTATTATAGGTATCCAAAAACTTCCTTGAAGACCATAAAGCAGAAAACTATAAAGATCTTCTGCACTGCTACAATAGACTGGGGTGGAAACCAATCGCAGTGGGGCTGTTAGCGACGAACATAGCGAATGTTTCCTATAAATATTACGGTCTTTGGCAAATGTCAACAAACAAATGTGAAAATCAGGAATTCTCCTTTATGTTACATTGTGACAATTTTGAAATATGGATTCAGTTCATTTATATATTCAATGGATATATTGATAATTGGGTCGTGACTACGATGTTTAGTCATGAAGAATATCAGTTTTTGTTTAGTGTTGGAGAATATCAGCCTAAAACAGCATCCGATTACAATATTCAAATTCCCTAACAATAACCTCACCTGCAAAGGTTCACACGGAAAAATGCTGTGGTTCGGCGTCTTATCATAAGTAATCACTTCGCATTTAGTACAAAAAGAGTGCGTGGGTTCGCTCGCCTGGCTAGATATAATCCGGTGTATTTTTCTCGGGCATGTTAGCTATAAATTTCATCTTGCGCAATTATTGCGCCCACACTCCGCCATAATATATTGTATCCTTATCGCTGCGATTTGACATGAAAATCGGTTTGAACAATTGCGTCATTGACATGGAGTGTATAGTTTCGGAAAGACGAATGATGATCCTATCCTCATGAACTCGAAAACTATCGCGGTTGTTCGATGTTATCATTATATGTGGTAAACGGCGTTTTAAAATTAACGCTTAATCGTCGTTCTGTTGGATTTGTGTATTTTTTTTGACTTGGAAACGCGTCCAAATGAACATATTACCATATTATGAATATATAGCATATTAGATTGCTCAACGCAGTACTACGATTTGGCAGCTAAGATCTTACTAGGGAACGTAACGTGTAGGTGACACTCATAATACCAAACATACATTAATCTTTTGTTTATCAATATGGCGGCTTATAAAATAATACTATAATAACAAACGAATTTATAAACCACAGCTCTTATTATTTTAATGTTATATTAAGATGTCAGTTTTAAATTTTGTATACAGGTTTCAATGCGTAATAATTACGCAATTTAATGTTCAGATAGGCTAATAGATGGCATTATTTCTCACTCACGGACGTATGCAGGGTTGGGGAGCACAGGGGACGCGTCCCCCCGCCGATTTTTTAAAAAGTAAAACATAAGAACGAGAAAAAATTGGGAATCAGGTAGAATCCGCGACGTATGTATTAACAGTATGAAGTGTCAAGTACGTATAAAGGAATGGAGGGGGGGGGGGGGAGAATTATTTAGAATTTAACTCCCTAAAAGCCGGCGTATTTTCGTTTCATTGGACGGGCAAATTCAAGTCGTGTAGTGTGTGTAGCGCGCGTTGTTTTAATTAATGTTCCTCCCCCCCTCCCCTGACACAGTTTGGATGCGTGCCGATCTCTCCGTATTATATATCTGTGATGTAATCAGCCTATATAAAATGCGATAGATGGCACTAATAATTAAATGTTATTATTGTTATCATTGGCTAAATTATTAAAAAAACATTCATTTATAATGTTACTAGCTGACCCGGCGAACTTAGTAACGCCTAACAGTCAATGAATGTCGTGTTGCAGATTAGCTGAACTTAATTTACGATTATATGAAAGTAATATAATAAATACAAAATAAATATTAAGTTCACTACTTTATTAAGATAACAACACAAAAAGAAATATAAAAGAAAAAATAATAAGTATATCAATCGCGTGTCAGCAAGACATGATTGAATTAAACTATTTACATATTGTGCAGCATGGGATGCACTCGGTTTAATTCTCTTCATTGAAGCACCTTGTGATATACGACATTTTTAGTTTTTTTATCAGGCGCAAGAACAAATAAAGCGGATGATTTGCCGACACGTGAACATGAAAATCGGCATGCCACGTACAACTGACCATGAGAAAAACACGGATTCACATTTTGTATGTGAAAATGTTTTTTCTTTTATTTTAATTTTTCGTCAATTTTCCAATTTTTGTTTTTAATAGTTATTCTGCTATTCGGGACGGCGACAAATACAATAAATCAAAAACCATGAAAATCGGTCCAGCCGTTCTCGAGTTATAAGTGTTCGAACAAACCCGACTTTGTTTTATATATATAGATTACAGATTGCTAAATAAATTGCTATACGTCTCGCAGTCAATACTATCAGTGCCACCTGCATTTCACCGGCGCATAAAGTGTTGCCAAATTGTACTATTGAGGTGAGCAATCTAATAACATATATAATCAATGATAATATAAACGGGAAAGGGATTACTTTTAACAGCCATGTTCGCCTACGCGGTCAAATGAGTGTATGCCATATGATGGATAAACACAAATATTCTAACAACTTGGTAGAGAAGTAATACCGTTATCTAATTCCGTATTCGGTATTCCAGCTTATTCTACTCCTTGTTCTTCAGTTTATTACCTTGAAACAGGTTTATTTCAGTACATATTTATTATAGAGAAGCGTTGGCGAACTTGTGAATAACACAGTTTAGAAGGCTGTTTTAAATAATGATGCAATAAAGAAAAGACACGGAAGTGTTAGATATTTTTTCCAAAGAGCTGACAATAGATTTTAATGATCCATAGCAGTGGTTCTCAAACTGTTTCGGCAAATGGCACCCTCTATCTGATCGGAAAAATAACGCGGCATCTCTCTTTACTATACTATAGGTTGTCCGAGCCGGTTAGACCATAGCAACAGAACATCTATCGCTTGGCTCCTCGTATCTGGCGCCGTAAACTGGAAACATTGAATTTTGCAACTTTGTAGCATTAATTATATTGGTATTAGATTGCTCAATGCCATAGTACGTTTTTGCAAACCTCCTACGCCGGTGACATGCGGGTGGCGCTGATAGAATTATCCGACAAAACTAATGCCAATTTATATGACCATATATAATAACATGATAAATAATGTTTTTTATGAAGTACTAATTGATTATAGAAACTCAATACTTTAACCAATGATAACAATAATGAGCTTCAATTATTAGTTCCATCTATCCCAGTTTTTATATAGGCTGATCACAGAAATAATTCGGAGATGTATAATGCCATCTGAATGAAAAATAAAAGAAAAAAAATAAGTATATCAATCGCGTGTCAGCAAGACATGATTGAATTAAACTATTTACATTATTGTGCAGCATGGGATGCACTCGGTTTAATTCTCTACATTGAAGCACCTTTTAGTTTTTTTAGCGACATTTTTAGTTTTTTTATCAGGCGCAAGAACAAATAAAGCGGATGATTTGCCGACACGTGAACATGCCACGTACAACTGACCATGAGAAAAACACGGATTCAAATATTAAATATTCTAGTGCGTAAATATTAAATAATGAAATTTAAATACCAATTAAAAATTGACATATTTATGTAAATAATATTAAGAGCTATGATTTCAAAATTCGTTGTTATTATATAATTATTTTATTTCGAGATAGGATACCGTAAAGGCGTATTTAGTTTTGTAGGAACTTCGTCCTACATATCAAGTCTACCAGCCGGTGACTCATGTCAATTTATTCTAATCGATTCAATCGAACACACTTATTTCCCCCACGCTCTTAACATTGCGTCATGTAATACAGTATATAACATTGAACCCATACATTTGACCAATTAATGATCATCCTCTAGTGACCGTCTACCGCGCTCATACTTCGCGCTCATCCTCTGGCAGTCAGCCACACCGGTCAATCATCCTCTAGTGACCGTCTACCGCGCTCATACTTCACGATCATCCTCGGTCAGTCTCCCGGCACGCATCATTCTCGAGTAGACGTTACTCATCATCCTCGGGGCTTCAATCGCCGCGCCTCATACTTCGACACGCATCTGCGATATCACCTTCGAGCACACACTATCTAACCGCGCCGCGACTTTACTATTCGAAAGCGTTACGCCTGGCAATCATCAACTACGTTCTTCAATAAATAACTTCAGCATCATCAAGAACGCCTTTCACTACGGAGAAAACCCCCTGATGATACCACCTCCTCACTCACGAGCAATTGGAGTCCAGTGAGGGGTGGTCCGTCACAGTTTTATAACACGAACATACCAACCATTTTATTTATTTAATTTATTATAAGATCAAAAAATTACATCGTATTTATTTAAATTAAACATATATTGGGCCTCTCCTAACTAGGCAGAGCCTGTTCTAAAGAAGAACATCAATAATAAAAATGGTTATTAAAATAATTATCTTCTAAAACAAAATTTCTGAATTAAATTAGATTAAAAAATAAACTTTCAGTAGACTAAATACCAGTAATAGGTAATAATAAATAATATGTAAAAATAAATAATAATAATTAGTAATACTATGTTTATACGCAGTTCGAAATAATCAAAAACTCAAAAAAGTTTAAAAGTAAGACATCAAGAAATAAGAATAAGAAACTGTTAATATTCAAATTCAGCAACTAACCTTAGCTGTGTAAAGTCACACAGAAAAATGCTAGAGAAAGATATGCTATATTTTGGTTTTAATATGCTTCTTATTTTTTCTATAAAAAACTTCATATAAACGGACCCTAAACAAGTGCCTTGTACGTCTCAACTTACTACTAGTTATTTTAATTGCGATTACGAAATTTGATACGAATCGATGAACTGAGGTTACTCTCAAAGTACAACTCAATCGCAGGAGTAACTCACGCGGGAATATTCTTTATCAAGCTTCAATATCGGCGTAGCATTCAAGATAAAGAATGCATCACGAGGGGCCATTGGGCACAGTGAATGACCATGATTCACGTCGAGTGTCCACTGTGGCTTCGGGGGACGATATCAAATCTTCAACTCTTTGAAGCTAAATATAGAAGAGCACCTTCGCTGCAGATTGCATCTCGCATGGCGCAATGCAGATCTATTATACTCTCAGTGCGGAATATATTGCTGCGAAAAACTCGGTCCGCTCCTCCTGGCACGGCTTACTCGAAATGCTTAGGATTTCAATGTGTGTTCTGCTGTTGATAAAAAGATTTTGATTTTAGATACATAAAAGACAAGTAAATATATTAAAAATGAAAAAAACACGACAGCCGTTACAGAAAGTTAACTATTGTATTTGTAATCATTTTTATTACATTTTTTAATGAAATATTTGTAGTTTATGTATTTATCTATATATATACATGTATATTTACGAAATATACGCAATCAGACCTTTCAATTGACTTTAAACACGATATATTTATGTTAATTTATTAACATTTGGACATTTAGACAACTACTTACTTGATATTTGGATAGTTAAGGTACCCTATGACACTGAGGATGACGTAACGATTGTAACAATACAACACACTTGTAGATCGGTTCAAGCGTTTAGAAGTTATGGTGGAATAAAGAAACGGAAAATATACATAGTTGAACTCTAAACACACAACATTCCTTTTTTGTGGGGCAGTCGTGTAAAAATCCGCCCTAGTCCTAAATATACTCATCATAATATTTAAAAATACAACTTTTTATAATATCTAATGTATATTACTTACTTCAAATAAAAACCATTACAAAGATCTATCTCTAAATGATTTTTGGAAATAAAATTAAATTGATAGAAATATTGTGCAGTTGCTTTTAATACATGCAGAATGATATTGATTTAATTTTCAGCCAATAACCATAACGCACAAATGT
Source organism: Micropterix aruncella (assembly GCA_944548615.1). Classification (NCBI taxonomy): domain Eukaryota; kingdom Metazoa; phylum Arthropoda; class Insecta; order Lepidoptera; family Micropterigidae; genus Micropterix; species Micropterix aruncella. The sequence continues at coordinate 28,021,563 of OX155962.1, forward strand.
ACTGAGGCAATAGTAGGTCAAACGGCACTAAAAATAAAGATCATAATTGTAATTAATCTCGGCTAGAAAGGGCTAGTGCGACTAACCGCTTCCTCGGACGGGATCGTCTCATTACTTTTGTCCTTTGTACTCGCACGTGTGTCACCATAATGCAGCAAAATTAGACCATTTTAAATGCACGAAACACAGGATAAATAACTGTACCTACCTAATCTTTTTCAAAATAATTTATTTTGAAATTTTGTAAATTTTTAGTACATTTATTATTTTATTAAATGCAATTTTACAACTATTACAGCATTTACACATATCTGTAATTGCTTTCATTTGAAGTAATAAACATTTCTTCTTCTTCTTATGGTGCCTCTCTAACTATTTAAGGTTGGCAGTCAGCTTTGCATACTTCTTTTTGTCCTTCGCCAGGCAAAACACTCGTAATCCCGGTCCATTCTCGAATGGACGTAAGCAGAAATCTTGTTTGCGGAACAACAAAGATTTTCGTCTACGGCCAGGTCTCCTCTTCCCATCATAATGAGTTGCAGGAGTTTGTACCTGTCGTGCCTAAGCACGTAACCCAGGTATGCAGCTTTGCGCTCTTTGATGGTCTGCCACAGCTTGCGTTTTTGGCCGACACGCCGTAGAACTTTCTCATTGGTAACTTAATGAGTCCAAGATATCGACATTGAATACTTCTATGCGTTTCCTGAGATCTTCCTTAATAGTCTAGGTTTCACATCCGTATAGAAGTATGGGCCAGGCGTAGCACTGGAGAAGAGGTATTCGAAGTGGGATGTTCAGGTTTCGATTGCAAAGGACCTTTTTCATTTTTCCAAAGGCGCTGCGTGCAATTTCGATGCGAGTCTTGATCTCCATTTCACTGTCTCAGTTTTGTGTAATCCAGGTGCCAAGGTATTTACATCTATACTAATATTATAAAGAGGTAAAGTTTGTGACGTTGTAGGAAGTAATCTCTGGATCTACTAAACCGATTTTGAAAATTCTTTTAGAGATAGAAAGCCACGTTATTTGTGTCATAGGCTTATGTATTAATCGGAAAAATGAAAAATGAAAAGACTTTTTCGTGGTAGTCGGATTTGCAAAGTAAGTCGGAGAATAAGCGGTCGAACGAAAACGTTTCTAACTAACGCTGCCTTAACGATGAGAGATATATGATTAAGTTCTAGAGAAAAGTTGTAGAGCTTGATAATTGCCTACAAAAAGTCAGCGACAGCATATGTCTAACTTTTATATTTAAGTCACAAAAAGTAGTATTTTTTTAAAAAAAAATAATTTAAATCGTTAGGTCATGTTTATTGGTCATATTATCAACAATTATGAATTCTTATCAAAATAAGTAAATTTATCGTCTCAAGTGTTTAAAACAAAAGACTTTTCCTTTTTACTGCGTATAATTTCCCTTTTACTGCATAAATAGTTAAAGAGATAATACGCTCACAAATAAGACACTCACAAGAAGACACTCACAAATAATGGTATTAGTCAAATTGGCATGCAAATACATACATATGCAGTAAAAATATAACCCTTATTTTGGCAGTCAGGAAATAAATCATAGCACTCAGTACTAACCGAACCACACTCATAATTTCATCACAGGTAAAAGGTTTTACCGCACAACGAAGTGGGCACGGGTCAGCTAGTTCAGCTAGTATAATATAAATATTATAAAAATTATTTATTTTTATACATAAACATTAGAGGATGTAAAAACTGTTATTTTTAAATATTACAATGAGATTAATTGAAATTAGGAAGCATTTTCTGCCTAATGTGTATCAACAGCAGCAGTTTGCCACCTACCCGCAGAACTATGATTAAGTTCTAGAGAAAAGTTGTAGAGCTTGATAATTGCCTACAAAAAGTCAGCGACAGCATATGTCTAACTTTTATATTTAAGTCACAAAAAGTAGTATTTTTAAAAAAAAAATAATTTAAATCGTTAGGTCATGTTTATTGGTCATATTATCAACAATTATGAATTCTTATCAAAATAAGTAAATTTATCGTCTCAAGTGTTTAAAACAAAAGACTTTTCCTTTTTACTGCGTATAATTTCCCTTTTACTGCATAAATAGTTAAAGAGATAATACGCTCACAAATAAGACACTCACAAGAAGACACTCACAAATAATGGTATTAGTCAAATTGGCATGCAAATACATACATATGCAGTAAAAATATAACCCTTATTTTGGCAGTCAGGAAATAAAACATAGCACTCAGTACTAACCGAACCACACTCATAATTTCATCACAGGTAAAAAATTTTACCGCACAACGAAGTGGGCACGGGTCAGCTAGTTCAGCTAGTATAATATAAATATTATAAAATTATTTATTTTTATACATAAACATTAGAGGATGTAAAAACTGTTATTTTTAAATATTACAATGAGATTAATTGAAATTAGGAAGCATTTTCTGCCTAATGTGTATCAACAGCAGCAGTTTGCCACCTACCCGCAGAACAAAAACAACGACGACTGACAGCAGTTCAGTCTATACTGCCGTATCAGTCTTCGATTATATGTATAAAGTGAACAGATGTTCACTGAACAGACTTTAGAATATTTCGTCGGCGTGAGGGCCACGCACAGATAAGAATAGTACTCAGGGGACCGGACAGTGTCAGTATGAGTATGAGTGGACTGGTATAATAGTAGATTGTGACGAAGGTCCGTTGCGCTTTTATCACCGAGGACACGAAGCCATTTGTTGACTCAGATAAGAAGCGCAACCAACAAAGAGGCTGCACTGCACCGACGAGATAGGTAGGGTCGGTTGCTTGGTGCCCGAACTTGACCCTCCATATGGGATATACTTACGTGTCCCTACATATTTTATCATTATCGTAGAGTGCACAAAATCCGAGGTTTTAACGTATATGTAATGGCATAGCTTACTGCGACAGGATGTGTCGACTTTCGGCAAGCAGTGCTTGTATCACATTATACTACACGTTTGTCATGTGCCCCCTATTCAATTCCCTAATTCGGAGCAGATTAGAAGTCAACGCGGAAATATGGAGCCCTTATGAAAATAGCCTTCAGAAATGCTTTCTAAGGTTCCTGTACTTTAAACAGTATGGATATTAGCCATTCCTATACCGTACGGCATTTATATTAGGGATGGTTTGGTACAACTCACTAAGCGTAAAAAGAGATTGCCTGGCAATCATTGTGATTTGTGTATTTATCCGTATATATATGTACATATATGTATGTATTTCCGAAATATACTCCATCAGACTTTACAGTTGATACCAAACACGATTTATTTATTGACATTTGACATTGAGATAATTATTTATTTGATATTTGAGAAATTTAGGTACTCTATGTTCTAACAATACCACACACTTCTAAATCGGTTTAAGCGTTTAGAAGTTAGGGAGAAATAAAGAAACGGAAAACCTACGAACATGAATCCTAAACATATAACAGTCGTTTTTTGGACAGTCGTTTAAAAAAAAAAGAATAGAAAGAAAAATCTAACAAATTTCCATCGAAAACCCTGTTCCTTATAAGTATTTTGTCATAAATATACTTTGGCTTGTTTTTTAAATTGTGTATATGACTGTACTGTGTAGTATATGATTCTATATCCCATATGTAAAGTCGGTCAGGCGAGGTACCGGGGAACTATCAGCCTTGGTCTGTGCGTTTAGGGCTCTGTAATCCTCACAGAGACGTAGCTCTCCACTTCTCTTCATGACGACGTGAAGAGGGCTAGCCCAAGGGCTGGAGCTTGATCTACTTGATCTACTACTCGTATCTTTAAATCCACCAAGTTTTTAAAATTCCTTCTTTACGCGAGCGTATTTATCAGGTGGAAGTGTCCTGGCTTGTGCGTACACCGGTGGTCCTGTTGTTTTTATTGAGTGAGTCACTCGGTGCTTGACTACATTATTAAGGAGTATCGAAGGTCTCGTGACATTCGGCCATCGGATTAAGTCGAAAACTAACCATTTTCTGGGGGGGGGGAGGGGTGTGTACTGTGAATACTACGTTATACACAATGTAATATTTCATTTGCCCCGCCAAAAATCAATTCAAACTTTCCCGCCGCAGTATGTTGCCACTGAATATAAATTCCGAGTAAGATTAATATATTACATCGATGTAAACACCGAACGTTTGAGCGCCTTGCCCGCTTAACAGTCGTCATTAAATAGTCAACCTGATAACATACTGTCTTTCACTTCACCGACACTACGCTGCACCATAGCGCGAGCCGCCGCCCGTAGTATTGAGGGAACGAAGGATTATACTAAGTGCAACAAAATTAATATAGAGGGATAAGCCCGTAAGGTCCTACACATCTCTAGATACTGTGTAGGCCCTTACAAGCAAGGGCCTATACACAGTATCTTTTTTATTCCTTATGGCATCTAGTTATACAATATTATCTATATGATGTTGTCTTTTAAAATTGTGGAGCTGTCGGTATAGATTTATGGATGGCTATACAATATACATTGACTTGTGTATATCGCCTATTTATATTACACCGTTCGGTCAAGCCAGCAGCGGAAAGAAAGTGATACTGGAAACAGGTATCTGTGTACGTCGTTCATTGCACGCTGTCCGGCCAACACTTTTTATTGCCGATCGCAAGTCGAGTCATGGGAAGAACGCTTACTTTGCGTTGTCCATGTAAATCCTACCAGACGCTTGATTTTTTGAACAGATAGAAAAAATGTCGTTTGCGAAATGACCCGTAATCGACGTTCGAATTTCAAATGACAAATAACAAAGGATGACGTCATTTTGACGTCATCTCGTTTACGACATTTTCTCGCTCCATTAAAAAAAACACACTTTGATCATTAACCAAAAAGACATTTTTATTGACCTGGCCGTGCGATCCGTGCCGCAAAACTAAATTACACATCCATGTGGTAGATAGATAATTACTCGGTTGTTTAGTGGCATGCTTGTTGATTTGTATATGTATACAATGTATTTTTTAAATCAGCATGTTGAGCTGTAGCGGAACTATGTATTTAAAAACAGGAAAACGCGGACTGAATGAAAATAAATAATTTGTAGAAACGTAATATTAATTAAATTAATCAAAACCTAAAAAGTTATTAAAAAAGACATATATGATTATAATATAATTTAGAAATGGAAACATAAAGAAATTGGAAAGACACATTCAATCATCTCATTGTTGTCATTGTTATTACTGAGTATACAAGGCATTCTATTCGTTATTGTATAGGTTCGTTTACAGTTTGCAGTTTAATTACACATAAATGTTAAAAAAATGGATCAGGTTTCAGAAAAAATATATTATTTTAAATACTTTTTTTATGGTGTACATTTGATGGTAACAGTTGCAAATATCCAATTCCAAACTAGCAAATGTCGTTTAAAAACATATCCTTTTTCTATCGGAGCGGCATCTGTATGTCAGGACCAGAAACTTTCTCCCTGTAAAAATACCATAATAATATAAATACATATGTATAATGTACTTGTATTATTTTTGGAACGTAAATAGGGACAGAACAAGTAAATATATTCAAAAGAATAAGAAAATGATTGCCGTTACTGAAAGTGAACTGTTGTATTTATAATTGTATTACCCATATTGTATTACCTACAATGTATTATTCGTACAAATTAAGTGTTTTGATTTGTATTATAATGTTATTTATTTATAATTATATATTATTCAATCTTAAAATAATAATTTAAAAAAAAATAATTAAGTACATTCATTTATTATAAAAATAAAAAGTTTTTTCACGTTAATTAGGCTAATTGTTACATAAGTTGTATTACTTATTTTAATTACTCTGACCCGCCTAGATACGGGACAGTTTAGTCCTAGTTAGGTGGGCAATGAGCATTAGCTGCATTTCGGTGTTCAATTTTTCCGAGTTACTTATAACACTGATAACAATGGGGCTAAATGTACAAAAATGAAATGAATAAAGTATTAAACCTTAAAAAAAATTATATATTTTTAGTATATTTTTAATGAAATATTTGTGGTTTATGTATTTATCCATATATCCATTTCCGTACTTACTCCAGAATGTACTTAATCAGATGTTTTATTTTACACTAAACACGATATATTTATGTTGATTTATTGCTATTTGGATATTTAGACAACTACTTACATGTTAATTTATTGATATTTGGACAGAGTACCCTATGACACTCGGGATGTCATAACGATTCGAACAATATCACAGCTCTCTAAATCGGTTCGAGTGTTTAGAAGTTATGGTGGAATAAAATAACAGAGAACATGCATATATGAACCCTGAACACATTACTTTCCTATTTTGTTGGGCAGTCGTGTAAAAAGGTAAAATCAGAGTGATCGTACTTCTATAATACTATCGTTTAATACAAGTTCGTAATGAGTAGCAATATATAAACATAATAGTGTATAAACATGTAAGATATTACCATAGGTTTTAATTGCAGTATAAATCACGTGCGCATCTTAATGTAAAAGAAAAGAATCTACCCTAGTACGGGCAGTAACCTAGTTGGGTAGTTTTTAAGGCGTAATTTTTATACTACTTTCTCTTAATTAAAGCATTATTATTATTATTTAAGTACATAGACATATTTGATAGAAGTGAAACTACCTTCTCAAATTTCACGCAGCTTGATTCGATCATGAAAAAAATCCGATAAAAACTAACGTAGCGACCACGGCCCATGGGGATACAGTAGGTCGCACAGAGGCGTATGTCCGCTTGGAACACGACTCGAGGCGTAACCAATCGCTAAATTGAGTTTTATTCACGTGCACTTGTGAGAGCAGACTACGACGCTATACGTATGCTTCATCTCGTGCCGCTTTTAGCCTCTGTAACATATTTAGGTAGGATAATGTGATGCATACAATGTTGTCCGACGAGACTGGAATGCGAGCGTGTATCGAAGACTTGACTGGAATTTCACGGATCTGAAAAGAACCTAAAAACATAAATAACTGGATTCAACCATTGATTATAGAATGAATTGTATATTTATTTCTGTAGTTTATTGTATTCTAGTGTAATGTATTGTATTTGAATATGAAAGCAGCATATTTGCTTTAATTCGAAATTTAAATTCTAAGCGTCAACACATATTTTGAAAATTTTCTCAACAATAAATAACATATTTAGTGAATATAGTGCAATTCGGCGGTTAAGTAACCCGACCAGGTTGCCACAAGCCTAGGATATGGAAATATTTTCCTGAAAGTGTGGAGCTCGCCAAGACGTGTGGCCGACGTGGCGGGTATCGGGCTAATACCTCCAATCATGATGAACAGTACAACCTTACCACGGCCCCCGGTCCCCAGCAGCCCCACTAGCCCGAGCCACGGCAGCGGTTACGGTAACGGCGGGGCAGGGGGTGCTAAGAATCTCTGGGTACGATCAGGCTGCCAAACCAAACTAACCGATCCGGATGGAGAGTGATTGGAGAGGCGTATGCCCAACGGTGGGCGAATGCGCGCTGACGAAGAAGAAGAGGAAAAAGATATTTGCTTTCAATAGTTTGATATTTGACTTCAATTTCCTTCTTTTTGTACTATGATATTTTTCCGTTTACAGTCCATCCCTTACACAAGTGAATAAAATAAAAAGAATAAAAAGCACGACTGTATGGAAAGTAAACTATTGTATTTATAATTATCTTTATTACACTTTTTTAATGAAATATTTTTGGTTTATGTATTTATCCAAGTAGATAGATTTATATTTCCTGAATATACTCAATCAGTCATTACATTTGACACTAAACACGATATATTTATGTTAATTATTGACATTTGGACATTTAGACAAGTATTTTTGACATTTAAACATAACCATTCTAACAATATCACACACTTTCAAATCGGTTCAAGCGTTTAGATGTTATGGTGCCTCACGAATAGTCCCTTGGGGCATAAACAGTGGTAGCAGAGTGGTTAAATAATTTTGCTTTTTTAGTTTGCCAAACTATTATTTTATGATTACCTACCTACTTTAATATAGTTTGACTTAAATTTCATAGTTTTACCATTGATTATATACGGTATTATTAGATTTATCAACTCCATAGTATGATTTGCCAACCTTAAACGGCGATATGCAGTTGGCGCTGATAGCATTGACGACCAAACTAATAGAAGTTTATCTTCCTATTAGTAACATTGATCGTGAATGTTTTTTTTTTAAAAGAGATGATTATAAAACCCAATAATTTTAATAATGATAACAATAATAACATTCTTTAATTAGTACCATCTATCGCAATTTGTTATATCGGCTGATTACATCACAGTAATAATACGGAGAGACAGAATGCCATCTATGTCTGCCTGAACTTCAAACAGCGTAATTTGTAAACCTCTATACCAAATTATAAATTGGCAAAATAATAATAAGAGCTATTATGTGAAAAATCGTTTGTTATTATATTATTATTTTATACCGTATAGGCGTGTTTATGTATGTATATCTCTTCAGAAGAAGAGTGCCATCTACAGAGCGCTGCCACACTGTTATAGCGCTGAAGTCCCCATTTTAAACATAATAATAGAACATCAATCATTTTTTAAAAACTATGAATGCCATCTACACGTTGCGTTTCATAGTAAAATCCTAGCTGCCATATTGTAGTATAACGTTGAACAAGGTAATACGCTTTTTAATTAATGGTTTTACTTTTTTCCTGTTTCGAGTTAATAATCAAACAAAACATCATTACCTTTTTTATCGTATATTATTTTGTAAAAAATATATTTTTTAAAAGCTGTATATTTCCCTCAATAAATTAGTTAATACTGATAAAATCAATAATAATTCAAATTATAAAAATATCTTGAGTCTATATCTTAGGGTGTATGTAGTAGAAATATATATTTTTAAATATACAATTATACTTTTTTTAACCTTAGAATAGTTAGGTTTCCGGTTCTTCTGATATATAGTTTAACATTTCTGTTTTCTTTTGTTATACAGGTGAGCCTACGCGTGTCCAGGAAACCGCCCGCTAAGGGACCGAAGTGTTTGAGGTTGGAAACAAACGCAGCGAGACGCGAAACAAACACGGCACGTTTTAATCGCATTATTCTCGGAAATGCAGTTGACAACGTCTGGCGGTAATAATTTATCGACTATTTGCTTGGTCAATTCTCACTTAGGGACGTCGTATACTCATATGTGACCAGGGCTGCCCAACCTGGCTGGGTTGATCAAGTTGACCAAAAAGATTTCAAATCGCTGTAGTACAGGCATGCAAACAAAGGAGACAGTTTAAACCAACCTTTTTTATAATTGGATACCGGTGAAGGTAAGAGCATTATTTGGAGTACTGTAGACACTGTGGGGAGGAGTGTATAGACTAGGTAGTCATATATTATGGTTTATCTAATTAGTATAAAATACACATATCACAAAGGAGTATTATTCCTCAGATCATCATTATGATGATCCTTATACACATTTGTCATCCGAAATAAGGTGTTACATTTATGGCTATAATATATGACATTTTGTTTCTCTAAAACACTTTGGGTGCTAGAAACGAAAAGATAACAAGTAAATATATTAAAAAGATTACAAGAACGAATAAAAACTTAATTATCAAATGATGAATGTCAACACGCATTGCGTGAGAGGGCGGTTTATATTTAAAAAGCTGCTTTTTCCTCTTATGAGAGCAAGGGGCCGCGGCACGCACCCTATGACACTCGGGAGGAAAAGGATTCCAACAATATGACACACATCTAAAGCAATTCAAGCGATTAAAAGTTAACGTGGAATAAAAAAAAACGGGAAACATACATATATGAATCCTGAACACATAACAGTATTTTTTGGGCAGTCGTGTAAAAACAAATTTACCGCGTGTTGTTTGTAGCCCCCGAAAACTTTGATGTTATAAACGCCGTCGTCCAGGGTGTCATCGCCGATAAGTTGGGTGCTACAAACGCGGTAAATTCGTTTATATCCTTTTTAAAGTTAGTTCTTCGGCTAACACATTGTCCATATTAATTCTGAGATCTGAGAATTTTAGCAGTATATGAACTGTTTGTTCTACATAGATCGTTTCCCGAATTCCATTATAACCAAAAAGTTGCAATTCAACTCGGTAAGGTTCTACTCGCATGTTGCCAGAAACAGGCTAAAATACGTGCGACCGAAGGACAAAAAATGTATGTCTACCAGCATTTATAAAGACTGCCAAACACAATATATTCTCTACCGATATTAAAACCATTAATAATATTGTGCTAAAAACATTTGCTTCATAACAATTCTTATTCACTTAGAATTTTGATAAATAAAATTATATTAAAACTATTTTGTTGACGTAATTCTCTCTATATTACGTTAGCTGTATAATTTTGTATAACTTTCTTACCTAATGATATATACCTATGGTATTATAATTATTGTAAATATTTGTATCCGTTAAAGAAACTGCAAATCATTTTGGTTGAGGAATTTAACTTATTTTGTATCATTCTTTATATAATCAAGGCTCTTCTATGTTCCAAAGTCATAATTTATTGTTAACTAATTTACTTCTGCCGTCTTATATTTTTATTTATTTAAGAAATACCAAACAAATGATTTAAAACCACAATGATTCTGCATCACTTATAACTAGGCAGCACCTGTTCCAAGGTAGACACCAATTTTATATAATATCAATTTAATATGTATTGGTTTAATAATCTAAGATCATAGTGGTTACAAAATTGTAATAGTAAAATAAATTTAAAAGCAAACAACGTAATTATAAAAAAAACAAAATAATAATATTAAAAGTAGTCGAAAATAATTATTAAATAAATACAAATACGACATATTTCGTTATAAAAATAAAAATGTGATATGACTCTAGTATAAATATTGTTAATTTATATTGTCAGAGATGTAAGGGTGTGTCAATTGTGTGTTTGAAAGCGTTGCTATTTTGAAACTGTTTTGAAAATACATAAAATCATCTAAAATCAACCACTGAATAAGGCATTTTTTAAGAACCGGTTATGTCAGTCCTGAAATATCGAAGTATTTTCCTAAAATACTCATTAGTCTCAGAGCAAGTTAATAGGAATGGTGTTGTCCAAATGATGTAGTTTTTCTGGGTACTATATATTGTGGTAACTGCGCCGATCTTGTGTTCTTAGCAGGCAATAGTGTCTCTGATTGTACTTGCAGATGCCGATGTGGAGAGTCCATAGTCTCAAACAGCCCCTTAAACATGGTGAGCTGCATCCGCCCGCGGACTATCTGTTGGCGAACAATGGTTTTAACTACACTCTTTGTACAGTCGACGACTGAGAATCTAAATAAAGTCGACGTTTGCTTTCAAACCGTTTATTTAACATGCGTATAACACCTCAAAAACTTACTACTAAACATTATCTAAAAATTGATATCGTCGCAGGAACGTTTCCTAAAAAAATTCGAAATTCTTCGTAGTAAAGTCGGTCGCTGTTCCGTATACCAGTCGCTGAAGAGGGCATTGTCAATTTTGTCGCTCTTTCTTAAGTTTTTGTAAAACAATTTTAGTTTCGATTGTATACTCTCCCATGAACTGCGCGATGCGGACGAGGTCACTTCTTTCTCGTTGAATTGTCCTGATTTCTTCGGTTCGACAGGGTTGGTCCATTCGTCTATTTTCTCCACCTGTATTTCTTCAATTCGATTTACTTCATAGTCTTGATTGTGGAGCTTGTCGCGCGTCTGAGTTTCAGCATCGTTAGTTTCTGTAATATAGTCGACTTCGTCTCCAGCGTTATTCTGTATCTGGGTAGTTTTGAATATCGGCATTTCAAATTTATCGATGCTTTCTAAGGAGTCACATCTAAGATTTATGTAACTTTTCGGTCTGTTTGATTTTTCGAATTTATCGATGCAGCATTTGCAGATCCAAACGCATATCAAGAAGGGTAATGCCAAAAACGCTATCGTTATAAATATAATCGCTGTAATATTTACATTTTTCACTGGTGCTGATGTTTTTATTGGCGATTTTTTTAGACAATTTTCTAGCGTTTTTAATAAGTTTAAAACTCCTCCAAATGCCGGGTATATTATACTATCACACATGCGTAAATCGACTTGTTTTTTCAGTGATTCGTATAGGTCTTTATGAAACTGTTCCAAATATTTCGGATTTGTTTTGGTTAAACATCTCGTTGCCGATGTATAGTATCTCACGAGGACATTATTTGAATATGGCGATTCTAATAGTCTTATAGATTTTTCTTTTAAAGGTAAAGCAACTTGGTCGCCGTTAAAGATCGGGAGAGCTATTATAACATTGTTATCCACAGTAGTTGTTATACATAGTTCTCCGCATGGATCTTCATTGAACTCGTCTTCAATTACTAAAGGTTTTATGTTAATGTTTAAAGATTTAAAATTGTTGAATTCTTTTGTGTCACAATCGACTTGAGATATGTTATTAACTGTAGCATAGAAGTCACTCACTTTCTGAATATCTTTATACTGCAAAGCTCCTGCGTAAAACTGATACTTCGAAATTGGAAGCATGTAGACATGGATGTACCCGGCTATGACCTCCGATAAGGCCATCTTGATAAGCAGAGTGTGATGTTTAGCCACTTGTTCCACTATTTGAAGCGTGCGCTCAAAGTATTCCAAGAGTTGTCCGACGAGCGGCGCGTCTCTCATATCGGTGTGATTACTCGGCGTGATAACCGACTGAAATATATGAAGAGATTTTCGCACGAGATTAAGCTCTTCATCGGTGCATGTCCTAGCGCCGCAGGGTCGACGTTCTTCGGCCTTCAGCATGGTCAGTAACAGCAGAAACGGGCATAGCCTCGACGACAACATTTTATATTATTTCAGGATCATTTTGTGAGACGTTTTGTGTGGTTGATTTGAAAAAAAAATGACGTTTGGGATATTCGATTTATTTTAAATTTTGAATATTACGTGGTGAAAATTGAAGGTGACAGTCTCGTATTTGCTGCTAGACTTTGATTTCTTTATTTAAATATAATCTATTTTGATTATTTTCTTTGTGTTATTATGTGATTGCGGATTTAACAGTTCTCTAAGGGGACTTCATATAAAACCAATGCAAATTATTCTAAAATAAAAAAAAACGGATGTGTCACCCCAAGACTGATTTCATCTGAATATTAATTTCATAAATAAAATCGATAAGTGCCCTTGCTCGACCGGCGGACGAACTCGGTTGGGTTTCATTTTCACGTCTCAGGCTGCTCGCTTCTCGGCTTAAGGGAGGGTTCAAGTCAAGCGCTAACAGATGGCGTCAATATAGTGGGGTGGGCTTCCGCACCGGACCGAGACCGCCTCTCGGAACATCGATAAACGACGGCATTGCGCCACATAAATTTAAATATATGGAGAAAAATCAATATTTTTAATGCAACTTGTATATATGAGATATTTAAATTTTTTTATTATATAAAAAAATATATAAATTTCACAATGTGATTTCGACCTAAGGAGGCATCTATGTACTAAATTTCTATAAATAAGTAAATACATAAATTGTCCTATACATTAAATATATTGATACTCTGCTAATTGAATTATACACTTTAACCTTCACCAAGAAAGAGCTGGAGGAATCATACGGTCGCGGTGCCAGAAATGCGTAATGCCTTTGTCCAAATCTAGTGTTCACTCGTTGGCGGCCTTACTTTTATTTCGAATTCCATGTGAGTGATTTAGCGAGGAATGACAGTCAGTGCTTGTATGGAAACGCGTAATAATATTTTGCCCGTATAATTGTCTCACATCTTATACGCCAACGCTCGTCGGACGGATATAAGTAGGGTTTTTATTTATTTACATGGCGAATTATCGCTTTTTGGGCTTTTTTGCCGCACTCTAGCATCACCTGCCCAGCCAGTTTGTCCGTACAAGATAAGAGACTGGCCTAAGGCACAATATACTAAACGAAGGGTTTTAATATTTATAATTCGTTCCTAAGATTTATGAATATACATAAATAAAATCGTATACTTCATGAAATATCATTAATACGTACTTTCTATCGGATATGATGATCGATCTGAATTCCTAGAAATTTGATACTTTTGTTTGTATAGATAGCTCTGAATTTACAAGACGGTAACATCCGTAGCCTCGTTAAAACACTGGCTACCGTCAGATCACCGATGCAGCGGCAGGGGTGGTCAGTACTTGGATGGGTGACCGCCTGAGTAATTCCACGTGGTATTATAAAAATCCCACGGCCTGTTAGATAATTTTTTGCTTGTTTTATTTGTGTTATTTACTGTGAATGTGCCGGTTGATTGTCATACGACAATCTGTTCCATCCAACTTTAATGTAAAGTGTTTATATGTATGTGTGCGTGTAACATGTGTGTGAGTGTTTTCTTATTGTATTCGATCAACATAATTGAAGTTCCATTCCGTTAATTTTATCTCAACGAAAAATGGTAATTCAGCCGGGAATCCAACCCGGGACCTCAAAAAGTAAGATCAGGCGACCTAACCACTATGCCACCGGCCGTCGTTAGACATTAAGGCGGGCCGTTACCGTAAGGGGTATAAACAAGGATAAAAGAAAAAAAGACGAAAAATAAACCAGTTCTACAATACAATTTTAGTAGAAAACAACCTAGCAATTTTAGAGGATTTATACCACACACTAATCCGATTAAGGAAAACCGGACGAAGACCACCGCGCTCTCTTAATCGGAATTCAACTCCTCTCCACAAATACGTGCGCCCATATTTTACCCATATCTCCTTATCGCCTGCGCATCTCCGATCTTAGTCAAATATGTATATTTTACGGCGCGGTCACCTGCCGCGCGACTCATTTTTGTGATCTTTGACCGCGGCCCGAGGGGGACAATAGTCGCATGCGGCGATCGCCGCTGGATACGTCGTTTGTCCCCTACGGACACAGACGAACGGACGAATCTGGTCGGTATGCCTCCGACTGCCCGATCGATCGCGGATGAGAGATAAGGAAAGGATATCGCTCGCGATGCGTGAGGGATGGATTTATACTTCGGAGCTATGTGTTTATTATACTACTTTCTTACTCAATCAAAATATTCATGCTACATATAATATGATAACTTATGATTTAATTACCATATTAGTATCCTTTTTATCATGTTATTATTAGCTTAACCTGTAACATTGTAATGGAAACTTACAATTCAGCCACTTTTAATTGTCGTACCGCTTTCAAATTTAGTACACTTATGCAATAATGTACATCGGCTTGTATGATGATCGAGGTAGGAGATGGTATAGAAACTCATCAATGGCTAACAATATTACCATCAAGTTTAGACCCGTTTGACTAATCTCAATGAGTCCGTTGGTTACTTATTGTGACAAAGAGGTAAAAGCGTGTTTTTTAAAAAATATTCATTCACCTAATATATAAGTGGGTGTAGAATGCATATAACATAGTCCAATTGGATGACGCGCAATTTAGATTAAGACATTGATTATATCAAGGTATTAAATTGCTCAACTCCATAGTATATTTTAGCAATCCTTCTTAAATGACAAAATGCAAGTGGCGCTAATAGAATTGACGGCTAAACTAATAGCAATTTATTTGTCATTGGTTGGGATTTTTACCCGGTTTGCATAAACCCACTTAACTTGTGAATTTAAGCGACCCTTTGTGCTGGGTAATTATCCCCTTCGATTATCTTCAATGGTTTTCACCTTGGACTGTATTCAAATGGTAATCACTCACCAGCTAGGTTGGTTTTTCTCTCAGGGGTGGTTGTCTCGAACGAGTGGTGGATTCCAACCTCACAAGGAAATTAGTTCAGCGAGAGGCTTCAGTAAGAGAACCTCACTTTCCTTAGGTCACGCAGGATAAGCTTCCGTCGAAAGTAAACACTTTATTCGCGAGACTTTCTTTTATTCGGTCACTTATCTTTACTTTTACATTGAGTTCCGAGTACTTATAATTTACACTAAGTCCCCGGTGCTTGGGTCACGGCGCGTTCGCGCAGACCCTTTGCTAATTTAAAACTGAAGCTTTCGCTCTTTTCTGTCGTCGATCGCCTTACATTTTTTTGTAAGATAGCGACCGCCCTTACCAGTCATTGGTCTAGCTCCTTCCAGAAATTTCTAAACACACCCCTATAACTACACCGCACACGTATTATCCAATCACGAAACAGGGCGCATAAACAGATACAACCCCGTTTGAAAGAGACATCGCAATCATGCTTCCTCGCTTGCACGCTAGAGCGCGAAGCGAATACAATAGTTGTCTCTGTCTTACATTTAAACATTTTATAGACATATTATTTGCTACAGATTCTCGTCGCAAACGCCACCTTTCCCGAGTACACATTGTCTTAAACATAGGTTAGTTTCAGATCATTAGTAACAAGTTAATATTAATGTTAGATCGTTAATTAGGCTAATTAAGTTGTCTTCTCCTAGCGCTTTACTTTACCTTAAACGAAATACTATATGCTATGCTTAAATTAATTAATCATGCAATTTTCTTTACATTTTAAGCTATATTATTTCTAGGGTTAATTGTGGGATT
Source organism: Micropterix aruncella (assembly GCA_944548615.1). Taxonomy (NCBI): domain Eukaryota; kingdom Metazoa; phylum Arthropoda; class Insecta; order Lepidoptera; family Micropterigidae; genus Micropterix; species Micropterix aruncella. The sequence continues at coordinate 28,038,116 of OX155962.1, forward strand.
TGGAGTATGTACGATTTTTTGTAACGTCCACAGTTTTTATTTCGTAGTCTTTGCCCGTCGCCTCGCTCGTGAATTTATCGTTACCATATGTTGCTAAGGAGACTTTCTCACGATTTAGTTTGAATGGATGCGGTGGTCGGTCGCTGGAGTGTCGTCCATTCCAGAAAGCCGGGCCAATGGGCCCGGCTCACGTGAAACTCCACGAAAAGGCAAAATGCCTAGTGGAAGATGTCACGGGCCTCTAGCAAGGCCCGTCGACAGATATTTGATTTGATTTGATTTGGAGTGTCGCCTTTCAGGGTCGGCAGCTCGTTTATTTTATAGCCCATTCTGTCCTTTCCTTTGAGTTATCAGCTATTCTTCAAGGAATCTCAAATCCTCGGCGTCCGTGACTAATTATGTTTCCTACCCCTTGTAAGAGGGTATCGCTTTTGGGAAGATTTATCGACGTTGGCATCCGCTCTGTCGAATATTCTGAACCAGTCATCTATAATGACATTTTTTTTTTTTTTTTTTTTTTAATACTTTATTTATTTTTTTTTATTTATTTTATTTAGTAGTAACACATCTAGTAAAACGTTAATGTCATATTTGAGTAAGATGTTAGCAAGAAATTGATGCGACATTATTTTTATGATTGACACAGTCGCCTAACTAGGCCTAGGCCTGTTCTAAGGCAGACTTTTAATGATGATATTAAGTGTGCACTGTCAACTTAATCTATAGTTAGTACTTATTTTTAAATCGACAAATATAAAACTACAAATAGTTACGTATATACAAATATGGATAGATACTTATATACATCTATAGATAAAATATATATCCATATATGCACACATACACATACATATATTTATACGAAAATAATAATAAAACCAAAATAAATAAAGTAAAAACTAAAATAATATACATATATAAATCAATTACATATTGATATGACGCTCACATACCTATAATAGTCATTTAAAATTATCATGGAAAAACTAAATACTAAGTACTAAATACTATCATTCAAAATACAACAGTCAACATATTCCCTAAACCGTCCCTACCCACCTCCAACAACCAATCCGTTAGAGATTTTTTAAAAGTGGATGTGTTCTCACTACTTTTAATTGCGTCGGGAAGACTGTTATACATTCTAGGGCCAATGAACGTGAAATGGCGCTGGCCAAATGTTGTGTAAGATCTTGGCACCATCATATCACCAGTTCTTGTTGCTCTCGTCTTTCCAGCTCGTTGATTATAAGGTGTCATTTTATTTTTAGTATATATTAGGGCCATGCGAACATAAAGCTGTCTTACATCCAAAACCTCGGACTGGATGTAAAGAGTGTCTGACGGAAATCGATACGGTTTACGTGCGATTATTTTTAAAATACATTTTTGCGCTACTTCTAGAGGGTGTAGAGTGGACCTTGTACAACCGCCCCATCCTATAATACCATAGCATAGTATTGACTGACACAATGCATAGTAGGTGTTTTTCAGTGTTCTCGGGTCCACAATATCTCTTATTTCCCTGAATATACATGCGAGTTTGCGCACCTTCATCGCCAGCTTATCAATATGTGGTTGCCAACGCATCTTATTGTCGATCGTTATACCCAGGTATTGTACCTGTTGTGCTCTTTCTAGAGTAGTGCAGTTGCAATGCTGAGTATTTCTGTCGCAGTCATGAATGGTCAGTCTATGGTTTAAATGTGGTTGGCCTTTACTATTGTTGCTGAACGTAAGGTACTTAGTTTTATGTATGTTCAGGCTAAGTAGAGAATTGTCTAACCATTCATGTACTTCATTAATACCCTCATTGGCTACGGAGAATGTTTCATTCCAGTTATAGCCCTCAAAAATAACGACCGTATCATCGGCGAAGGAAATTGTTTTGCCGACTAGATTGGAGAGTTTGTTGATGTAAATAAGAAATAAAATGGGCCCGAGAACAGTGCCTTGAGGGACACCATACTGGAGGTATTCTGGCTTACTGTGTGTATTGTTAACGGTAATAATTTGTTTCCTATTTGTCAAATAGCTTGTAAACCAATCCAGAGTGATACCCCTAAATCCCACATTCCCTAACCTCTGAAGCAGTTTGTCGTGTGAAACAGTATCGAATGCCTTCGCTAGATCTAGGAAAATAGCTAAACATTTTTTCCTCTTATCCACATTATCATAAATTACACTTGTTACCTCTGCAATAGCATCAGTAGTGCCCATACCCTCTCTAAATCCAAATTGATTTTTTGATAGAATATTGTTTTCTTGCAGGTATTTCGAAAGACGCTTTTTAACCACTTTCTCTATGATTTTAGATAGAGTGTTTAGTAGGGATATGGGTCTATAGTTGTCAATGTTTAATTTATCGCCATTTTTGTAAATAGGGATGACTTTTGCACATTTAAGTATGTCGGGGAAAATGCCTGATTTAAAACTAGAATTCACAATATGAGAAATGGGACAACTTAGTTCTCTTTTTGAAAGCTTGAATATTCTTGAATTAAGATTGTCAATACCAGGAGCAGAGTCTAATTTTAGGGATCCTATTGTTTGCATAATTTCATATGGCGTTGTTGGAGTCAGGAAAAGAGACACAGGAAAATCTATCGACGGAGGCACATGTCTCGAGAGAGTAATTCTTTTTTGTATTTTTTGCGCTAAGTTGTGCCCAACATTTGTGAAATGTTTATTTATATAATCTGCAAGTCTCTGCGGTGCGGTATCCCTACTGATTGTTTCATTTCCATCGATTAATTGGTCAATTGTATGTTTGGCGGGTATTCTATTAGTAATATCGTTAATAATTTTCCATGTTTTTTTTGGATCTCCGTTAACTTTCTCTAATTCGTTTTTGTAATATCTAACTTTGGTATTATGGATTAATTTATTGCACAAGTTGCGATATTGCTTAGACCGATTTTTCAAATCGAGGTTATCAGGGTTACGTCGAGATGCCGAGTGGAGTTTATCTCTTCTATGTATGCAGAAGATAAGCCCTTTCGTAATCCATGGTTTGTATATTTTTTCTTTATGTCTTAGTTTAATAAGTTTAACCGTACAATTAGTATTTATCACCTTTTGGATTTGCTGTAATAGTGATTCGGTGGCAGTATTAACATCCTTTTCCTTGTAGACAATCGACCAGTCCATGTCAGATATTTCTTTCTGTATTTTCTTATAGTCATATGTTTGTTTTGTAATATTTTCAGTATCCTTTTTTTTTGGATAGTCAGCATTATAGTTCATTTTTAATAAAAGAACGTGATGGTCAGTGATTGTAGTTTGATACACTAAGGAGATTGTCGGATTGGGCGATCTACACATGATATGGTCTATACATGTTTTCGAGTTATTGGCTTCTCGGGTCGGTGTGTCAACTAGACAGTGGAGCCCATGTAGCGAAAGGAGCTCTAGATATTCGTTAGCCTGTTTGCTTTTGTTCCCATGTATGTCTATGTTTAAGTCCCCTGTTAGGATTAAATTTTTGATGCTGGAATTCTGTGTTAGTAAGCGATCTAGGCTCTTTAGGAAATTGTTAATATTAAGAACCGAAGGACTTCTGTAAATAGCTATTATGCAAGTTCTTTTGTTTAATGTAATATGTAAGCAATTTGCTCCAAATAAATTAATCTCATTGACAATTATGTCTGTGAATTTAGCACTTACATAAATACCCACTCCATCATTTTGAAGGTGGTTGTTTTTAGTATGAAAGAAACTGTACCCTGGTATACCTATATGAGAAAAATGTTTTCCTATCCAAGCTTCCGTTAAAATCAGAATGTCGAATTCAATTTTTAAATCATACATCATAACGAGCAGTTGGTCCAAATTCTTCTGCAAACTTCTGATGTTAAGGCATAGCATCCTTAGGGCCGAGCCTCCTGTTAATACTCGTCTGCAAGTATCGACATTCGATGACACATGAGACTCGTGCTGAGTGACATCAATGACATTCGCTACATTATCATCCAGCATTTAAAATAACAAGGGTATGTGCTAATTACTAAATCTATGCTCAAAAAATGACTGGAAGAGAAGAATGAAGGAGAGACTGGGTGGCGAAGCTTGTTGTACTTTGAATGATATATGAGGTGATCGATGTATGCTATTTCTGTGTAGAAGAATATTAAACAATGAAATTGTGAGAGTACGACTATTTTGGTTAAATAATAATAAAACATTAAACTAGTTAGTAAATAATCAGAAAAATATAAATCCTTGGTGAAAATAGGTAAAAAAATTAAGAGCAATATTTCCCATAGATAACATATATAAGAATTAAAAAGATATTGAAATAAAATATAACCTAATATTTGGATTAGTAAGAGAGCAATTATTGTTCTTATAAATGCAGATCTAAAAAAACATTTTCATTATTAATTAGAACAGGTTTTGTCGTATCGCTTTTTCGAATGAATACCCTGCCATTGCTTATCCACACATATTTAAATTTATGTTCTCGAGCGAATGATTTTGAGCGACCTAACAAATACTTCGTGCGTTGCGTTAGGTGCTCTGAGACATATACAGGTGAAATATTGCCGGGGATTCTTAAATCTTTCGTATTCAATTTTTTGCTAACATCTTTACAGAGTCTATTGTGGTCTTTAATGGCCTTGAGTAGAATATTCCGCTTCGCTTCCTGGTTAAATTTGACAATGATGGCCCTGGGTTTTGTATCCGATTTTCTGTAGGTAGGCCGAAAAATATTACAAATATCGTCCGGTTTAATGTCGGATTTCACTTGGGACCCAATGTTTTCCATAAGAAGCTGTAGGTTTTCGTATTCATCGGGAATTCCTCGAATTTCTAGGTCACATTTCCTTTGTTGCTGTTCGTAATTGTCCGTTTTGTATTGAACAAGTGATATCTTTTCTATCAATTCCTTGTTGGTTTTCTGCAGTATAGGTATTACGGTATTCTGCTTCTCTAGAGCGTCAAGTCTTTCAGTTAATTTATCAAAACGATTAGCAAGGAAATCGGTCGTTTTGATTATTTCTTCATTTTCTTTCCTAAGTGATTCCATATTTTTGTATATAGTGCTCATTTTGTCATCTATGTACGTAATTATTGATGATTTGAAGACAGCTAGATGTTTTTCGATTAGTGAAGTTAGTTCGTCTAAATCAAGTAAGTTCGATCCTGGGCTTAGTGACGCCTTCTTTGAGCTTGTTGGGGTAGGAGTTAGTGCTGGTGATTGTACAGAGTTATCTAGACCAGCATTTTTTGTATGCCGTGGATCTTGGGACGTGCATTGTTGACATTGCCACTGGGCTATATTCTTTTCAGTGAGTTTATTGAAGTTCATCTTTAACATACTGGCACATTTTAAATGAAAATGTTCCCTGCAGTGTGCGCAGGATAATTTATCTTTACTTAGTAAGGGTTTGTCACATTTTCCGCACTCCATTATAAGATGAGTATAAAAATTGAGCAGTTACGATCAAACTACTATTTTACGATCAATTTTTGCTTATGTCGTTATCGTACGATAATCTTTAGAAAACGGATAGTCACGTCCCTATGTTGGCGAAGTCGGTTAAAGTTAGGTGGTAATGTGACGATCTCTACGAGTCGCGTCCGCCGAACGTTTCCGATCCGACCCGACCAGCGAAATTGACAGCCGAAATTTCAAAAGCCGAAATATTCAAACAGCAATAACTCACGAATTCGCAGACAAAGATGCACAAAAACGTAACCATGCGAACGCCGTTTCACGCTTACATTGGTAGTCGTAACAGTTTAACAAAAACAACAGTAACAATTGCAAATTTAAATAAATATTGACGAGATTAATAAAAGGTACACTAGCCACATACTAGGGATGTCGATCCCCTAATTTATTGTTTGTACATCCATTCATTTATTTGTTTGTACATTTAGCCCCATTGTTATCAATGTTATAAGTAACTCGGAAAAATTGAACACCGAAATGCAGCTAATGCTCAGTGCCCACCTAACTAGGACTTAAATGTCCCGTATCTAGGCGGGTCAGAGTAAATAATTGAAATAAGTAAAACAACTTACGTAACAATTAGCCTAATTAAAGTAAAAAAAACCTTTTTATTTTTATATTCAATGAATGTGCTTAATTAAGATTGAATAATATATCAGAATAAATAAATAACATAGGTAATACAATATGGCAAATACACATATACGTAAATACGATTTTAATAAATAATAGATGCTATATGGTATAAACATATTTATAATTAATTAAAATATATGAATACAATTTTAAAAGCAGTATTTAAAAAAACTTGAAATAACATAAATAAAAATATGATACTATTAATATATGCATAATAATGTATATAAATATACAATATTATTTTTAAATTAACCGTTATACATACGCTTTACAAACCAAGTTTTCAGATTTAGACCTCCCTAATTCAAATAACCATTTATTAATTTTGTCTTTAAACTCTTGTTTGTTCTTTATGTGTTTCCATTTTTCCTCTATGTCATTATATAGTTTGGGACCAATGAAAAAAGCTTGTCGTTGTGCAAATGTTGTTTGCACTCGAGGAATAAGGAAATTTTGTTTCCGTGAACTCCGAGTATTGAAGTTTTGCTGACTTTGATCATATCTATCTTTGTGTTTATGAAAAAATATTATCACATATTTAATAAACAATTGCTTGACGTCCAGAACTTTAGACTCTTTGAAAAGACGCTCTGACGGGTAGTCATTAGGTTTCCTATAAATTATCCGTAGCAGCAGTTTTTGCGTCTTTATTAGTGGATCCAGGGCCTGTTTCGTGCAAGCACCCCACCCTACAATTCCATAAATCATAAGACTTTGGCATAGAGACATGTAGGTGATTTTAATTGTTTTCCGAGATAATACATTGCGCAGTTCACAAAAAACATATATTAGTTTCCGTAATCGATCCGAGAGTTGAATTATGTGCTTAGACCAATTCAGCTTAGAATCCACATTTATTCCCAGATATTTTATATTATCTACAACACTTAGTCGTTCACATGAGCATGTGCAGTCTTTAAGGCAATTGTGAGAGTGGATTTTAAAGAAGCTGGAGATATGAACTGATCGTAAGCTAAAGTTCATTACTTTGGTTTTCGACGAATTAATTGTTAAAATATGTTTATTTAGCCACTCACTAACGGTATCCAGAGTATTTTGTAATTTAAGTGCGACTTCTGCCGAATTAGTCGCTTCTGTTAATAAGACCGTATCGTCTGCGAATGAGATGACTTTCGCATTAAGTTGGAGTTCACATAATTCATTAATATATATTAGAAACAGGAGTGGCCCTAGCACACTTCCTTGTGGAACGCCATATCTTATATTTAGTTTCTCACTGATCTGTCCATTTATTGCTGTTACCTGAGATCTGTCATCCAAGTAGCTTCTAAACCATTCCATGGATACCCCTTTAACTCCAAAGCTCTCCAGTTTTTTACAGAGAATCGGGTGAGACACCGTGTCAAATGCTTTCGATAGGTCGAGGAACGCTGCCATAACTTTTCTCCCCTTATCAATATTTACTGATATATATTGGGTAACAGCGTTAATTGCATCTTGCGTTCCTCGACCTTCTCTGAAGCCGAATTGGTTAGTTGAAAGGAGCCCCTCATTGAGGAGGGGCTCCTTTCAACGTCAGGAGACATTGACAATGAACTGTTTTTTGAAAAGAACTGATTGATTATAACAATCCAATAATTTAGCCAGTGATAAGAATAGTAATATTTAAGTAATAATGCCATACATCGCATTTTTTTAAAGGCTTGATTGCATCACAGGAATAATACTAAGAAATGAAATGCCATCTATTAGTCTATTTGAACGTAAAAATGTGTAATTGCGGTCACCTGCCGCGCGAATCATTTTGTGATCTTTGACCGTCGCACGCGGCGATGGCCGCTGGATACTTCGTTTGTCCTCTGCGGACAGACGGACAGACGGGCGAATCTGGTCGGTATGCCTCCAACAGCCCGATCGCGGCGGAGGAGAAATAGGGAAAGGATATCACCCGCGATACGCGAGGGATGGATTTATACTGCGAAGCTGTGTTTTATTTTATTATACAGTACATCCTCGATATAACGAACCTCAATATAACAAATTTCTCTATGTAACGATTTTTTTACTACCTTTGAATCTACCATAAGATCCAATACTGCCGTATATAGAATATATTACGAATATAATGCGTTAAAAACCTTGATCCTCTCGGAAAAAATACCGCTATGTAACGAAAACCTCAATGTAAAAAATGAAACACCTATATGTAACGAACACCGAATATAACGAATGTGAAACAGCGCATTAGAAAAATGTATCGTATATCAACATGTATATAAGAATTGGCGCGAGTGATGTGATGATAATGTCAGGTCAGTGACATTGTGTCTGTTGTATGTCAGTCTTGAAATATTATATTTAGTTAAATACAGTATTGCAAAATAAACTTCTGTGTTTTATGTTGCTGCGTTTTTATATTTTGTAGGCTTATAAGACTCATTTAGCGAAGTTTGATGTTACGAATGCCTTGATTTTTAATATCCCCTTCAAGCGTTATATCGAGTTTGTACTGTGTTAGCATTGATTAAATATTGCATTATTTTTTGCTCAACTTTATAGTACTATTTGGAAACCTTTCTAAAACGACGAAATGCAGATGGCGCTGATAGCATTGACGGGCAACTAATAGCAATTTATTTGGTCATCTAAAACAATATTAGTAACGACTGTTTTTTTTGATTATGGACTGATTGATTATAAAAACCCAATAATTTAACCAATGATAACAACAATAACTTTCAATTATTAGTGCTATCGATATCATTTCTATAAAGGCTGATTACGTCACATAAATAATACGGAGAGATAGAATGCTATCTATTAGTCTATTTGAACAATGTGATTTATAAAATAAAATTTATCCTATAGACCCGAATTTAGGAGAAATTGAATGACAAAAATTAGATTTATTAAATTCGCTAATGCCATTCCGTCCGATGTATTTGAAATTTCGATATATTTAAGATTTAGAATGTATTAACTAATTAAAAGGGGCTAAAGGGACGATGCTATTCTCGTTATCAGTCAGCCATACAATTAATAAAAGAATGCTTTATAAGCTCATTCTTATGAAGTTTTCATTCTCGATTGAGAAGTTTATATACTTAAACGCATATGGTATTTACAAGTTTTTATGTGATAATGATAGCCACGTGGGATAAAATTGTATAATGTTATTAATACGAGAATTTAAGGATGTTTTGGTAAAATACCTTAAAAAATAATTTTATAGGATTATGGTTTATTGTAGAGATAAAAATAATAAAAGCTACTCAAAAGTAGCGAATTCCTTCGCTAATATATCATATTTTAATATATCCGACTTATTTAACCACGACAGTAGTAGGATCTTTAAAACTGGAGATCAAATCTGATTGAATTGAGTTAGCATTCCTAAATGCGCTCACATGCATATACACCCTATAGACACCCGCACACACATACACACACATGCATACCCTCACGCTCTCCATCTCACAAACATACACCAACACTCACATACACCCACATATCGTACTTACTTACATACTTTTTTCTGTTTCTTTTTCTGTTTTCTTTTTACAGTTTTCTTTTTATTATTTTGCATATTTTGTATTCCTTTTTAATATTTTAAATAACTTAAAACATTTTTTGTTTCTGATATCGTTACATAAAATTTATATTTTATTATTATATTATGCTGTATGTTTTTTAAATAAAATAAAATGATAAATAAATATTATAATTGGTAAGCTGAATGAGACGACTATATTTTTATTGATACTTAAAAAAAACTTGTTACCCTCGCTTAAATCTCCATCTCGATAGCTACCTCTTCATAATATTAAGCTCAACTTTGTCAGACGCTCTAAAATAGTAAATGTTTATTAATTCTAATGTAATGCGTTCGGTTGTCGAAGAATTAAAACTGTATTTGACTAAGTCTTCCTTCAAAACTAAAATGTTTTCCTAGCGAAACATGACACCCGGAAAAATATCCGGCAATTCATCCAGACTATTCTAATAGTCTTTTAGTCCAGACAGACAGTTTCTAATATTAAATATTATCCTGACTATTCTTATTATTATGCTACACGATTATCTATTTTACGTATTCTATTTTCATATATCTATTTTCGGTATTCTATCTTAGTTATTTCCTAATATTAATAATATTAGTTAGGTAATAATAACCTATTCGTAATGATCATGGCATTATAAATGTTTTTTTTATTTGCCGAATATACGTGCATTAAAACTAAAGAGCTCGCTGCCTTGGAACAAGTCCTGGCATTTTGTTGCGCGGTATCAGTACAATATACTGATGCTCATATCGGCCTTGTTATTTTTCTTAATTATGTAAATTTTAATAAATATAATAAATATAAATGGATATGAATATCGCCAAGAAATAGACATAACAAATGGTATTCACATATCGGCGAAGTCCTTCGCTGATATATCACCCTTTAATACAAAGGTGAGTTCAAATTAACTGGTATCCTTCAAGTGGATAAATCAGTATGAGCAAAAAAGCTACTATTGATAAAAAATGTTAGAAAAACAAAAAAAAACATTATAAAAATAGTATAAAATATATAAATGTCTAAATGTATGCATACGATTTATCTTCGGTTTACGTAAGTATAATCACGTGTCCGACTATAGGGCACAGTTAAAGTGGTTGCCAGTACGCCAAAGAAGAAATGTTCATATACTTGCTCTCCTATATCGTGTACTCTCCAAATCAACACCATCCTATCTCCACGAGCTTTTTGAACCACTAAGTTCCCACGGTCTCGTACTTCGGTCAGCTTCTGACAGTTTATTATAAATTCCGAGTCATAATAGTGATTTCTATTCCTATTCTTTCTGTGTCCATGGTGCAAGACTCTGGAACGATCTCCCAGCAAATATACGAAACTCGCCTTCTTTACCATCGTTTAAGACTCACCTTAAGGATTACTACCTTTCTAAGACGTAACCAGTTCTTCCCTTTCTCTCCTCTTCCTCTCCCAATTTCCTCTCCTCGGGCATTATTAGTTTTAAATTCTTCCACTTGTCTTTATGTTATGTAATAATCTTTATTTTCACAATGCGCGCATGTACCACTATGTTTAGGTTACTTGTAAGACATTGCCATGTGGCAATAAGCTCGCCTTTTTGTATACTCATTAAGTGCAAATAAAGAGTTTATTATTATTGTTATTATTATAAAAGCATTGAGCGCAGTGCACCATCTAGTGGTTGGTAAAATATCGTGAATATTGTTCATTCGCGATATTTTACTTACCGTTAAAATATTGTTATGTTGTTTATCTGCTCGTGCTGATTCACCCACTTCAACGATGCAGACTGATTAAAGTTCGCCCTGTATCTCCAGTCGTTAGCTGAATGAGACGACTATAATCGTATTTTCATTCAGACTTCAAAAAAACTTGCTACTCTCGCTTAAATCCCTATCGCGATAGCTACGAGTACCTCGCCTCTGCATAATATCAAACTCAATTTTGATAGACGCTATAAAAGTGTATGTTTTTATTAATTCTATTGCAATGAGCCATCTTAAGTGGTGCCGTTCGGTTGTCTTATTGCGATCCGAGGTTCGAGATTAATGCGGCCGCGCTCCGGACCGCGTTTAGTCGAACAAGAGAAACGTCAAAACGGATTATCGATCTCTGGACGGAGAATTTTATCTAGATCGAGCGACGAATCGGCCCGAGTCACCTGTCTGTCAAGGCTGAGAGCGAGGCATCGCATACTGCGATAAAAGGAGACCGGTACGATACGATATTCGCGTTAAAGGTTCGCGCGCATGCCGGCTAACTTACGGGGAGGATCTCGATCTTAAAAGCGAAAAAACTATCTCGCTCTTCTAATAATAATAAAAATAAAACTTTTTATTTTCAATAAAAACGGCGAACTGCCTTGTGGCAGGTAACCTGTAATTTAAGTTTATATTACAAATTTTGCGGTAAAAAAATCAGACCTAGTTTCACTTCAAGACTTTCCGGGCAAGTCGCCAAGGACTGATTTACCTCAATATTAACCTCTCTCGGCCGGTGGAAGAACCCTGTTGAGTTCGCGCGCAACCGCCTCGGGCGGCTCGGTTCGTTTCTCGGATAAGGGCCGGGTTAAGCCAAGCACCAACATATGGCTTTAATATTTGATTAAAATTGTTAGTGTGTAAGTGTAGTGTGTAAGTGGTAAGTGGTAAATTGTTAGTGTGTAAGTGGTATTCCAACCAAAATTTCACAATGTGATTTCGGTCTAACAAGGTATATGTGTACCATATTTCGAAATTGAAATATGACCAGGGCGCCCCCTGGTGAACGGAGTTTAACCATAAACTTTTCAACTCTTGCCATGACCAAATTTCAGCTAGGAATACACACAGACACACAGAAGCGCGATCACAATACTTTCCCTTCTCTTTGGTTGTTGTAGTACAATAAAATGATAAAATAAACAGGAAACTAAAAAAAAATATAGGTAATAAAAAAAATAAAAAAATATTATAATTAAATAAAAACGCAGAGCAAAGGAGGAGACAAAGGAAGGACAGGGAAGTGAAAAAAAGGAGGTTGAGGAGGGTTGGTTATGTTATGCTTTTAGTTGAAAGTGATCTTTGAGCCTGGCCTTGAACGTAGTGATTCTGGGGACTGTTCTGACATTATTCGGTAAAACATTTGAGATATGAAGATTTTACGAAGAAGGAATGCTGGAAAAAGTCGCTAAAATAGCTTGATTCGAACTAATGGAAGACATTATGCGTAATGCGAAAAACATACCAGTATAGGAGTTCAAAAAGTGACTCCAACTATGGTATAGTATAGCTGATAGGAACAGCGTATGCATTAGTACCAAGAGGACTACTTTGTAGGACATTAGAATGAATTTATTTTTTATGAATAACCATATTACTGTCGACTATTATTGGAAACTATTTTAACAGGGTGGCATTGGTCAGAAGTTATAAGAAAACGAAAAACTTTTCAAATAATATTGAATCCTTAACTATGTACATAATTGCAGTTTTTTCACACTCGCCACTTTGCACTTGGATAACTTAGGTTTGAGTGAGAATGTCAAACTTTATAATCTTCATCACAAATTTAAAGCTAAGCCATGTTATTCCTTCTCAAAAATCAGCTTTTCATTTGTCTTTCTGTCGTTTGTTTTTGCTCGGAAACTTTCGTTTGTGCAGCCATGGATAAATGTCTTCTCTAAATAAGTCTTATAATTTCAAATATCAGAACATAAGTTGGTATTTTCAGTTACACCTTCTTGCGGTCTGGCTATACACTTACCGTAAATGTTGTACTGTCAAGAACTGTAAACAATGATGGAGCCTGATCCATCGCTCATCGCCACTGCTTCTGCACGGCAACTCATAACCACATACTTCACTGCAAACAGTCGTAAAGTGGCAAAAATTGCGGCTGGAGACAGTCGTATTTGCCAGACCTTGCTCCAATAGTGCTCCATTTAAAAAAAATAGATAACTTGTTAAGGCAAAAAAGTCAATTTTTGAAGAGTCGGTGAAAAACGCCCTCAAAGCTTTCATTGGTTTCAGTTCACGAGAGTTTAACAGCAGAGGAATTAAGCATCTCCCATTAAAATGATATCTGTATAGGTAATAAGGGGTCAATATTTCAATTATTTAAATATATATTTTTCATACGAAGTTTTTAGCCTTATGCTGCGAACTTACTAACGAAAGGTAATATGAAATGAAAAAAATTGCCGTCCACATCGTGCAATGATATTGCAATGTAACACACTTTGTGACAAATTCTCATACAGCTACGGACGAATCGTGGAATGAAGAAAAAGCCATACAATTAATCGAGGCGTACAGAACACGAGAAATTTTATGGAATCCACAAAATTGGTCGTCACACTCCATTCTCTTCGCGTGTTCTCAGGAGACTGACGCTACTTTCTCGCGCAGGCCGGAAACAGATGCGAGTAGGTACGTTAGTGGGGGGTTACACGCGTGTAGCCCGGTACACCCGGTTACACGCTTAGTCTGGCATCAGTCTGCCATCAGTCACTTCAAAAACGTCGTCCAGATAACACTTCAAAAAAGAGAATGGATTGCAGAAAAAAAGCTTGTATTGCTATAATAATAGCTCTAACTGCAAAAAAAAAACAAGTAAAACGGAAATGGTGGGTTATATCGTGGCTACTCAGAAGAGATTTTTACACGCACTTGAACTTATTAAATGAAATACATAAGAGAGGGGAAGAATATGACTACGAAAATTATTATCGGATGAAAGATGCATGTTTTGACCATCTATTGGAAATGGTTAAGCCCTACTTGATAAAACAAGACACCTGCATGAGGAAATCGATAGCTGACTGAAGCTGGCCAGAATGATGAAACGTTTACACTATCAGTCTGGCATCAGTATTTACCAGACTGACTAAAATTATTAAAATATTTAAAAATCCGTCAGTCTGGTGTCAGTCCATCAGTAAGTGGGTTAGACGCTCAGTCTGGCATCAGTATTTACCAGACTGACGCCAGACTGAGCGTGTGACCCCCGAATTAGGTATGTTAGGTTCGTGCGCGCGCTGCGTCCACACTGATAAAATGCTCCTTTCATGTTATATTGCATGGTACCCTTCGACAGTCTGTACGTAGCATAAGATTTCCTTTATAGAACGGCAACTTCATAGATAAGAACCTAATATTTAAAGTACGATATATCGTGTAACTTTTCCCGTCACTATTAATGTTTTCTGTCAGTTTGTCAGTTTCGATCTGTCGTGTGCAATGTAGTGCGTGATTATATTAATATACTATCATACGATACGCTTATAATATAGAAATTATCAAACCGGATCGAGGAATGATCTAGCTGTTTTAATTGGTAGTAAAACCTAATAAATCCGTTTACCAAGTGCAAACTTTCTAATAATTAATGCTGGATTATGATTTATAAGGTCTAGTCATTCCAATTACTTGAGTTGGGTTTATTAATAGATGTTTACTTTATAGAAGGAAGTGTAGTGGTGACGAGTATCATATCTCAGGCTGTGAATAACTTTTAATAAGTATCAGAGCCTCATAGGAGGATGGAGATGAATCGTTTCTGAGACACCTGTATAAATAATAAGTTAACAGTAGAAGAAGAACATTAAAAAAAAAACAATCTTTAATTAAAATGCTCTGTCCTGAGCCAACCCTAGGTACAACAGCCATATCATAGCGGGACTTAGAATGGGCTATCATAATTGCATGCTAAATATAATTTCGTGTTTGTGCTATTGACCGTTGAAGAGTCCCCTCGTTGAAAGTCAACCCTGGGTGCAGCAGCCATAATTAAATGCATATACGAAATTTCGTTTCTGTGCTGTCGACCCTAGAGGAGTCATCTCGTTGGAATCCAACCCTTGGTGCAGCAGCCCAGTCGCGGTGAAACTTAGAACGGGCTATCATAATTGAATGCTTATACAAAATTTCGTTTCTGTGCTGTTGACCGTTGACGAGTCCCCTCGTCGGGAGCCAACCCTGGGTGCAGCAGCCATGTCATGGTGACATTTAGAACCGGCTAATATAATTGAATGCGTATGCAATGTTTCGTTTCTGTGCTGTTGACCGTTGAGTAGTCCCCTCTTCGAGAGCCAACCTTGGGTACAGCAGTCATGTCATGATAAAATTTTGAACGGTATATCATAATTGAATGCGTATACATAATTGTGTGTCTGTGCTATTGACCGTGGAAGAAAGGCCTCGTCGGGAGCCGATCCTGGGTGTAGAATTAGGTCATGCTCGCCATAAAAATGCATTGTCATCGGAACTGAAACAACAAGTAAAATTTAATTTCATAGTATAAGAGCAAGTGCTTCTAATTCAGCTTGCAAGATTTGATCTAAACAAACTTACATATTATATACATACTGACAAACATTGCAAGGTAAATAAAAGCTTGTAAAAAATAGCAGTGGTTCAAGTACAGAGCCTTGAGTTACCCCTTTACTCAATGAAACCCATTTAGATGCTTTTTTGCGCGATATTATTATGATGTTATTATTTTTCATATTATCCTTTTAATTTGTGTCTAGATATGTAGGTTATTCGAATATTGACCACCACAGCAGTCGATACGTATGATCATTGATTATACAGCCTATTAAATTGCTCAATGTTTTACTACGTTTTGGCAGCTATGATTTTACTATGAAGCACAACGTGTAGATGGCGCTCATAGTTCCAAACATTGATAAACCTCTCTTATTTTCAATATGGCGCTAAAGCAGAATTGTTCGTGGTATAACAGTATCGTCGTATTTACTATAGAGGGCGCTCTAAACACGCCTATACGGTATGCTGACTCGAAATAACATAATAACAAACGAATTTTTAAATTACACTTTTGCCAATAAAATTTGTCTTTGCTTCTGTTACAGTGATGAAAACAGATCAACTGTTGATCTTTATGTTTTCAAGGGTGCTGAAACACAGAAATGATAATGAAAATGCAAGTTTAGCTCTTGTTTTTAGTTATTAAAGTTTTCATAATTGTTCTTTAAATCCTATGCATGTTCTTTAAACCTTGTGGTTCTCCATCGGGGCAAGGTCACTGATCGCGAAATCGCTTGTATTTTGTTGCTGGTGATTCCCCGAAGAGCGTCTAGTAATAATCCGCTAGCATCGATTCACTCCATTTTTCCTAGTATCTTTCTTCCATGTCCGAAATTTCTTCTTGGAAGCGTTCGCCATGTTCGTCGATAAGAGCACCACAGTTTTCGGGGAAGAATTCCAAGTGTAAATGTAAGAAGTGTAATTTTAAAGACATATTACACCACAGTCTATCGTAGCACTGCAGTGATTTTCAGTAAGATCCTTACAGTTTTTTGCGTTATGATATCCAAGGAAGTTTTTGGACACTTGAGCAAAGGAATCCCAGGCTAACTCATCATCACATTTGAGAATATTATTGAACTGTTCATCCTTAAACAATTTACGTATCTGTGGACCAACGTAAACCCCTCTTTTATTTTAGCTTCACTGAGACGTGGAAATTCCTATGACAAACACAAACAGGCTTCCCCAGTTTTACCCATCGCTTTTACGAAGTTTTTCATTTGGCCCAGTTTTATATGAAGAGCAGGGAGTATAATTTTACCTAATTCGACGAGAGGTTCTTATAAAATATTGTGTATTCCAGGTTTAACTGATTGACGTACGGGCCAATCCATCTCTCTGTATTGATACGCACCCTTCTCCCCCCTATATGGAAGAGTATAGCTAATTGTGGATTTTCATGGTCGTTTTTGTGATCAGCGTGGGCGATTTAGTACAGAACAACCGAATTTGTTCTTGTTGCATTTTCACTGTTGGCTAGTGTTATTTTTCATTATCCCCTATAAATATGTAAGTACCTAATTATGTCATCGGAATGTTGATCGCAGTAGTCGATACGTATGATTCACGTCCAAAATTTCATTGTTCTCGACATTTTAAGGCTTCTCTATAATCGAATCGATTAAACATGAGTCGTATAAGATCGGTGCGATTTCGCGTGGCTTGGAGCAGCATGTGGCCGCTATTATGCAATAACTTACCTTTTACCTATAAATTTGTCGAAATGTGGCAGCGGCGCGGCGCGACGGGCCGTTTTTATGTAAATTTTACGCTGTATTATATGGCGGGATAACGGTGGGAGGCCATCTCCGCGTGCATTACTATCCAAATGGCAAAATTCACTTTATTGCCCGACTGCATATTATGTTGAATTCAGCCGGACGATAATCAAATCCGTATGATTGGTATTTAATTGAAGGTGGCGATCAAAGTGTCATGGCGGGGGGGGGGGGGGGGGGTAGGAGGGGGGGGGGGGGTGGAAAGTGTCGGATAAACCTATGTAGTAGCCTTTAGGCCGTCATAATCTCGGGGCCCCTTTGCTATTCTCGGGGCCCCCTTTGGGCTGTCAGGCATTCTAACAACGATATAGTGTAGAATAGACTTGTATATAAACGAACCTCAATCGCACCGGAAAAGTGGGCCTTTAACCCTTTGATGTCCATAAGCTTTGCGGTAGAGTATGGAAAAGTTTGATCCATAAAACTGTATGTATGTAAATAACATGTATGTCAAGTTTTGTAAAAATTGGTTCAATAGATTTTGTATAAATTTCTTCTTCTTCTTCTTCTTCTTCTCCGTCGTTCCCTCATTACTGAGGATCGTGGTCACTAGACAACAACCACGTTTGCCTATGAGGCTCCTCCACTTCGACCTGTCTTCTGCATGGCGGGTCGCAGATTGTATTGACCCTTTTGTAACTTCTTTGATGAGGTCATTCCATCTGGCCGGTGATCTCCCTCTGCTTCTTCTTCCCTCCACTTGACCCCCGGAAAGCATTTTCTCCACATTCTCTGAGTTTCTCCTGGCAACATAACCGAAGAACTGCAGAACCCGTCTCATGCATACGGTGGAGATCCTCACTTGAATGCCGAGTTCTTCCAGGACAGATTTGTTGGTGCGGCGTGCTGTCCATGGGATTCCTAGCATTTTACGCCAACACCACATCTCGAGTGCATCGATTTTGGTGCGTATCCGAGCCTTCAGGGTCCATGTCTCCGATGCATAGAGAAAGATCGAGAAAACCAGACAAATTTATGGGACATACAACATTTTCTCATTCTCTTTGCATCTAAATCAGAGACATGCCTCATCAAAAATGGCCTAAAGCAGATCAAAGATTTTTTCAGATATTCGAGATTTTGATCGCAATCCGTCAATCGGAAAATCACAGATTTATGTTGCTATTCCTATAATCGATAATGTTAAACTTAATGCAGGCGGATATCCATCTCTGACATCTCTGAAGACCGGATCTGTTGCGTGACGATCTTCTATCACAGATAATCACCACCAATTAAGGAATTCTTCAGTCTTTCCTCGGACTCCATCCAGAAGTGCTATTTATCTGGTTCTACTGGAATTATTTTCAATTATGTACTAGTGGTTTTTCTCGGTTATATAAGTCATTTAACGAGCGACAACTGCAGATTTATGTTAAAGATAGAAAAATAGAGTGCTAGTTTACTGATAGTCTAAGAGGCAGCGACAAAACGTGCAAGAGTTTTGTAAAGCTGAGACAGTATTTTGGCCTTAGAATGTTGGGGGTAGAGTCAGCAGGCCGACTCCGGGACACCTGGGAAAAGTGTAATTTTAATTAGTACCCCCAAAGTGTTTTGGAAAAGCAGAAAATTTATTAGTAGACAGTGGATGCAATAAAGAACTCGAAACAAATGCATAATGCTTAACAATAGAATGCGTGGCGTCAGCATTACTCTATCATCATGTCACAGAAATGAAGTCCATTATTTTGCGCGAAATATTAGACCGATGCTTAATAATTACCGACAAATACGTATCGGCGTATTTGCAGGGAATTCATTGTTGTGACATGTATTGAGTAATGCTGACGGCACGCGATCAAATATAATGGTAGGGAGAAACTGACACCACGCGTTAGATTATGAAGCAGTCTGACCATATGTTTCAAGTTCCTTATTGCATCCACTGCATACTGATGAATTTTTATGTTTTTCATCTCGGTGTCGACCCTGTTGACTGTACCCCGGCATTCTATGTCCAAAATAATGTCTGATCTGAAGGTATGAGCTTTTTTGTCGCTGGCTCTTGACTATAAAACTATGATTTAAATAACGTATTCGTTTTTAAATAAATCGCAAATTTGGTATAGACATTGTGACAAGCGTCCGTCCCCTTTTCTTCCTAATCCTGGATTTATCATTAAACGAAGCCATGAGGAACTGTCACACTGTCTGTCTGGTTGATCTGGAAGACTAGCTGTGGAAAATAACAAATAAAAGCGTCCGCTGTGCAAGGCCTGCCGTTATAGGTAGTATCATCTATCAATTATTCTCAATTGCAAATGTGTAAATATGAGGTGAAATGGCAGCAATAAACCCGTAACTGCCCCAACGGTACGAAGTAAAATTGATTAGTTTTATGATTGACTCGCACCAGCATTCTGCATAATTCGGTCGAAGAATTTCTGCATAATTCTGTTACGACTGCGTAATAATTTGCACATCGTGGAGGATTTATAAGCACAAGTTGAACTGGCTGTAATGTGTTGTTCATTTTAAAAGCATTAGTCCCGCCTTTGCATGAAACTAATAGCCGGAAATCAAACAGGCCCGTTCATTCTATTTACGAAGCTTAATAGATCGTAGCAAAAACGTAATTGTATTTGTGGGCAGTCTTTGCTTAGCAATCGTGCTTAAGGCAATCGGTTTTCTTGCTGTCCTCGAATGCAACTAAAACTGAATCAGGCACAGATGGAACCAACCGTTAGGAATCTAGAAGCGAATTTGCCATGCCAGCATCACAAAGGCGCGACTCAGCTACGCAAAGAGGTTTTGCTTCGGCAAAAACCGAAGAAAGACAGCCTGAACAATTAACCATATACAAAAATATGAGATGTGCCGAATTTTAGCTAGTACATTAGAAGTTACCAATTATAAATACGTACGTTATATCTTTTAACTGAAAATAACATAAAAAATGCATTCAAAAGAATAAAAACGACTGCCATTACAGAAAGTGAAGTATTTTATTTATAATTATTTTTATTACGGTTTTTTATGAAACATTTGAGGTTTATGTATTTATCCATATGTAATATGTATTTATCCCAATCTATATAGATACATGTATATTTCCGGAATGTACTCGATTAAACCTTTCATTTGACACTAAATTTCATAAATTTAAGTTGATTTATTGACATTTGAACATTTGAACATTTAGACAACTACTTGATATTTGGACAGTTAGGGTCCGTATGATGATCGAGATTTCATAATGTTTGAAGCAATACCACACACTTCTAAATCAATTCAAGCGTTTAATAGTTATGGTGGGATAAAGAAACGGAAAACATACATAGATGAATCCTGAACACATTACACTCCTTTTTTGTTGGGCAGTCGTGTAAAAATACAGTATTTTAAAATACAGCCATCTGTTGCATTTTAATGGCCCTACTTGTACAAGAAAAATGTGCAAGGATAATAGGTATGTCAAATTATGCCTACGTTACATCCTTTAATTGATAATTAATAACATATACTTTCAAAAATACAGCTATCTGTTGCATTTCAATCAAACTACTTCAAAACACAGAGTAAAACCCCTTGTTTAAATCAAATATTCACGAAAATATGTCTCAAGTTAAAGACGTACACAAAAAAATCTACTTGAAAATAAATGATTGTCAACATTCGAATAAAATAAAGAACAACTATTGCATGTAGAGCATCGCGATAGAGAGAGGTTATCACTTTTTTAACTTATGCATTTAATCATTTATTATATAGGGTATTAGACTGCTCAATGCCAGAGTACGTTTCGGCAACCTTTCTGCGCCGGGGATATGCAGGTGGCGCTGATAGCATTGTCCTTCGAAACGAATAGCAATTTATTTTTCCATCTAACATTATATTGATAATTAATGGTTATTTTATAAATGACTGATTGATTATAACAACCAATGATTTAACTAATGATAACAATAACAACATTAAATTATTAGTGCCATATATCGGATTTTTATATAGCCTGACGATAGATGTCACAGAAATGACACGAAAATATTTCAATGCCCGTTATTAGACTATTTGATCAACAAAGCGCCTATTTTATGTATTGAAATACATAAAATTGGATTATTATGTATTGAAACCTGTATACCAAATTAAAAATGATTTCATTGCAGGTCAGGTATGTAGATAATATTAAAATAATAAGATCAATTGTTTAAACATTCGTGTTATTTATTATAATATTATTTTATTTTGAGGAATGACACCGTATCGTGTTTAAAACGCCATTTTTGGGCTACTGAATATACGAGAATGTTTTTTTATTTAAATTCGAAGAACATTTTGACATATTTGACAGTTCAGAACGCACCAAATTGCTACGCAGCGCCCGTTTGTCAGTCAAAAAACTAACTGCTTACGCAGTGCGCAGGTGTGGTTTGACCGTTTGACTTGTCATCCAAGACTTTCCCGGCAAGTAAACAAGCCAGCTCGCCCCCCGTGCCAACCCAAATTCTCCCGCGCGCCAATTTTTAGTATTTTCCGTGGTATTAAAATGGTATTTTTCCAAAAATGATGTAGTATTTTTTTAAAAATAGCAGACTTTAAATATTTTTTTATCGCTTGTATACGAGATATTTCCGTGAATTTCACAACGTGATTACATACTAAAATTTCACAACGTGATTTCGGTCCAACAAGACATCTGTGTACCGAATTTCAAGTCTAAGTCTAATATTTCGAGATTGAACTAGCGCGACTCTACAACTAATATGACTAGCGCGCTCTCTGGTGCACCGATTTCAACCACAAACTATTCAACTCTTGGCATGACCTGATGATGCCTGCGTGCCAAATTTCAGCTCAATCGGAAAAGCGTTTGGGCGCTATCGTGGAGGAATACACACAAATATTCCCCATTCTGGAAATGGTCGTAATCGTCTCAGGGGGTGTCAAAATGTATATATCCGCTTTCATTTCAAAAACATTTTTTGTGCGCTTTCACAATACTTTACCTGCTTGTCGGTTGACGGGCCGGTAAAAAAAATGTTGAAAACGAGAGAAAAATATAAAAAATATGTTATTTTACCAGTTATTATCAAAAGTGGTTTCTTTCTGGTACTTACTGACCCAATTAACATATGCCGGCAATTAAAGCTCACCCGTATATGATTATTAGCTGTTTTCTTCTATAAATAAAACGAAGTAAAATGGCGTTTCTTCACAATAAGTAAGATTAAGAAATCTTCACAAGATTCCGCAATCTGAATTTAGTTATTACCAGTTATTTATAAGATTTCACTTCGGATAATCGCCTGACTCGTAAATTTTACAGGCCAATAAAATCAAAATTGCGGTCACAAATTGTTCGACGGTTATTTTTATTTTTAACTCATCATGACACACAAATACACATACGCATACCTACACACATACATACTTACACACACAAATTAACCTTAGTTATGGCTGAAGTGATATTTTTTATGGCGCAGTTAATGTACAAATTAAGTTACACGATTATTCGGGGGCGAATCAATCGAGTTTTATTATCCAGTTATATAATATTGTCTGTCGATCTCGTTAATTGATGCAGAGAAGCAATATTAGAAAACTTGAAATGCTACAGAACGTTTGATTAGGTATAAGTATGTTAAATACAAGTTTGTCATGGTTAGAGTTATGGAGGTCAAGGTTTCGAAGCCGATCAGTAATTTTTTATAAAGATATTTTTGTAACTCCTTTATTTATTATTTTCTGAAACTCCTTTAATGACTTAAAGCTAAGTGGCAGCCAAAAGAAATTCCAACGAGGTTGATACTAGCGTTCTTGCATAAATGCTATAAATTATATATAGATTGCTATAAAATATAAATTACGTATAGACCGAAGGTACAATATATTTTTTCTTATAAATATTTTCTACGTAACCTTTCAGAATATTTCTGAAGCCACATTGGTTCGACAGAATGCGAGTGAATATCTTTAGAGCTCGTTTAATTCTATCACTGCGAACATTGTAAAGCGGATTCCAAATTACTGAGCTATACTACAGAACCGATCTAAACAATTATGTATATACAAATGTTAGGGAATACGGATGTCGAAATATCTTATTGTTCTGAAGACAAAGTCAAGATGTTTATTTGCTTTTTCGACAATCGCATTTTAGTGGAGATGAAATTAATATTTGCATCCAAGATAACTCCTAGGTCTATGATGTGGTCGACTCTATTTAGTGTAATGCGACTCTATTTAGTGTAATAGAGTAGTTTTGATTAAATATATCGGTTCCGGCTTAATGTTATTAAATGCCATGGCAATCCCCTTCGAGTAGCGGCATAATTTCATGGCAGACCGCGGCAATTTATTGAACTTTCTTGCAATATCGCCGCGCTCGACAAAAAGTACTATAACTATAGAACTACTATAGCAATCATAAAACGAATAACTGTGTAATAATCGCATTGAAATTTCGTATATAGCATATTGAAATCTCATTTGTAAAACAATTAGATAATTATGAACAAATATGAGAAATTCTAAAAAGTGAAAAAAACTCAGCATTTCTAACTTGTACGTGTCTTACGGAAAAATACGGAATCCTATTTAGTAATTGTAAATAATATCGTGATCTTTATTAGATTCTCTATCAAAGGTCATATTTCGTTTTGCTTATTTACGTACAAAATAAAAACCAATAAATTTTTTGATGATTTCTCGAAAAAATAAATGATGATGTTTGACAATGGAATTTTACCAGAAATATCCGCGAAATGGCGCGTGAAATTATTAGAGCGGCCGTCTATGTATCTATGGTAATAATGAGATATTTGGTATGGATTTTAGGATGCGTTGGAATTAGAAAATAATATTACTGTGCGCTCCGGGAGCAAGCCGCCAATATTGGTCGTTACGAAGTCAACGGTGTGCAACCTAGTTTGGTCGTTACGTAGCCGAAGGGTATGACATTTGGAATTATATTTTTTATTTTTATTATGCGATGTAATGCTAACGGGTCTACCCCTCATCAAGTTGAGTATACTATAATAAAGTTTTATGCTTATAAAGTATATTTTAAGTATTCTACCAGTATAACAGTAAAATGCTAATGTAAACAGACCCTGAACTTGAATTGTTGATTTGCTCTTGACTACATTATAGAAAACTAAGTACGCTTCGATCAAAATAATACAATGAACGAAGCAGACACTGTTCTCACGTAATTATTCACCGCGTTTAACCATTAAATGAAGCCGCGCAATTATGTCATTATCATATCACAATAATTCCACAGAAGAATGACAACATTTGTGGCCTGCATAATCAGTTTGTTTAATAAGGGGCTCCCGAGACGATCAAGCATGCTTGACAACCATCACGTTGCGGGCTGGGAGGGGATTGTAAACCGCAGGAAAAACGCAAATATTTAAAAAAAATATTTACCAAAAATGCCTAATTTTGTATTTCATAGCAGGGAGTCACGACATTCATCAATCAATTACCTTTAATCAATATCAATCCCTCGTGTAAACTACAAAATCAGGCATTTTTGGTAAATATTTTTTTTAAATATTTGCATTTTCCTGCGGTTTACGATCCCTTCCCAACCCGCGACGCGATGCTTGTCAAGCATGCTCGATCGTCTAGAGAGCCCCTAAACCTATTTTAAGACAATAACATATAAATAAAGGGCAATGGCCAAAATGTATGTGCGTTGGGCCCACCTCTCCAATAACAATAACGTATTTACCATTGGAAGGATATATTTATCCAGAATATTTATTACTAATACAACTTACCTCAATTATGAGCCGTTTAGGAAAATCCCAGTGCCAATTATTCAAAACATAATATTTTCAGTGACGGGTTGTTTGTTTGTTTATACTCTTTATTGTGAAATTCACAGTGGGCGGGTTTATTGTCATGCGACAATCTCTTCAAACCAACCCTACTATGGAGTGTTTATATGTATGTGTGCGAGAAATATGCGTACATGTGTGTGCCTTATTATTGCATTCGATTGACAGTATTTAAATGCAATTCCGTTATTTTTATCCCAACGAAATAAAATTACGTAACCCAGCCGGGAATCGAACCAGGGACCTTAGAAAGTAAGATCAGGCAACCTAACCGCTATGCCACTGGGCCGTGTGCCAAGGTCCATCAAAGATAGTACATTATGATGTACGGTCACTGGGCACAGGCTGGACAGCAGTTGACTTATTAGTCCACATTATATTATATTAGACAGTTGAGCATATTAGTCCGTCAGTAAACAGAGCGGAAATAAAATCATGAGACACATTTGAGAGTTCAAGCAACCTATCACAGTTTTTACACTCTGTATACTGCTGAGAAGCTCCAGCATTCTTAGGAATGTATAGTTTGTATTCACATATCATATGTACTTTATCGTTTCGGGTATTTTGTTACGGCTTTCGATTCAAAAGTTTTTAAAAATACATTTCCTGGATATGTTAGGTGCCCTAGTAGGGGATATCAGGGAATTAGCCATATTATATAGGACATAACTCAGAAATGGTTCATAATTGAGATTAATCGTTCTAGTTTTCTACATAAAGAGGTCTTTCCAGTGGTATATGGTTTACAGCTATTCGAAAAGTGGGCTCAAAATGCCCATTATTTTTTTACTTGAATAATAAAGATATGTACTAATTGTCTTTATTATTTAATTAACCGTCCTTCCAATACGAACGTACGTGATACGTCCACATAGTATAATATTGTTACCTCCTACAATTATTGATACCTCCTGCTATAGTGTACGAAGACTGGCCCGGCGAAGAAGGCAACTCGACAGTTTATAAGCGACGGATGTTGGCGGAAGCGGCGGGACAGCACGGCATCGTGGAAGGCCTAGGGCGTCCGGTTGAGGGCTAAAAACCAGCGGCCAGAAACTGTATCTCTCTTTCCTCCAATCGTGGCGGATCTCCCTCTATTGGCGCACGGATTGCAAGGACGAGAGAGTGGGTCTGCACCAGCGCAACCGCTTACTCACTGTAAACTAAACACGCGCAGATGACCTCTAGTTTTTGAACATCGGACCAGCCTTGTATCCAAGACCTGTGGCGATAGTGCATTGGTGGTGAGGTCGTGTCTTGATGGAATATCGGCTCTAGCTGGAAGCTACACGTAGGCGGTCAGGCGAGAGCGGTCGCTCTTCGGACTCACGGTGTTGAGAGGACGAGCTCGGCAGCACGCCTGACGACAAGGCAGCCCTATTTAGGGACGCACTGCCTTCCCTAATCCAGCGTGGTGCTTCTACAGTAAAGAGATTGGACCTTCAAAAACAAACTGGGATTCACGAGTCACTTCCGCGCGCATCTTCGAAGAAGTCCTGTCAACCAAGAGGTCGCCGTCGTCGGATCACGATGAGGAGGACATCATCATCATAATATTGTAAATTAAAAACATAATTTCATAAAAAATATTTATATACAAATTTATATTAAGTCGATATACAAAAACCGCGTATATAAACCGCTATATATTTTGTTGATACATTTCAAGAAAGTATTGTTATTGAGAAATGTAATGAAAAAAAAACCAAGGATTTATCTACTTTTTGAATAATAACCCAAAGGAGGGCGGTTAAAATGAATAGTTTATTCAGCTGAATGTATGCCATGCTGTCTACCGAATCCCATGCATCCCGGTTATGCGACACCATCATCGATATATGATCCCCTATCGATGGACCCCATAACCAATAGTGAGATAATATTATTTTAGTCAACCTGGGATGCCAACAATTATATCCATTTTAGAGTATAAATAACGAGATACATAGATTAATATTATACATATTATGTTTTTATTATTTATTTAAGATAATAATAAATATCACCAAACATTTTAGTAGTTTTGTTCTGAATTTATTGTAAATCTATTTCTAAAATTTAAATTATCTTCCATTTTAAAAACCTCCTTTTTGATTTTTGCTATAATAATGGCTTACTGGATCGTTATGATGATTTTTTATTAATTTACTGTCACTATTTATATAAAATATTTTGTTTTATTAATGTTAATTTTTCTTAATAATTTTAATGTTAATATTTTATATTAATGCTTTCAAATAAATCGTCAGTTAAACTGGTCATAAACAATAATTAATTTAGCATGTTTACTTCACACACAATATTATGTTGCAATAAGAAATTGTGTGAAAATATTGATAATAATTAAAGAATTTGTTTGTGTATTCTAAATAAACGAATAAAATAATGCAATTTTTTAATCCGTACTTCAAGGTAACTCTTTATCCCCTATTTAGCTTCAGTTTTGACGGGATAACGTCTTTCAAAAGGCTCCTATGCTAAGGTCCCGCCAGAGTTAGCGGCGAAACATTTTTTTCGTCCGCAAACCTTTTATTATATATCGTCCAAAGATGCAGCGCGAAGTAGCGTGTATATTCTAAAAATAGAACATCGTCCGTTGCTTGGTGTATTCGATTTGCGTATTTGTGTGGTAACCACGTCGGGTAGGAGAGGAGACGCATTGGGGCTAGGAAAATGAAAAGCTTTTTTATTTTCCGGATGCATACTATACGTTTTCTTGAATGTGTAGATATTCGGATACTATCTTGTCGTTCATCTGCAGCCATTGGCGGTTTGCCGCTCCTAGCTTGTTGATTTTTCTGTGTTTAAGTTGCTGGACCGTAGTTATGCCATTTGCCTATCTGCTGCATTTTTATTATCGATCTGGGCAGCATGCTGTACTATAAATAAACTTAGTAGGGCTAGGCCCTGCGATAATCTCAGTGTTGAAACAGAAAATTCCAAAATAACTGTACATGCACCGATATAATAAAATTAAAGATATCTATATATAAAACCAAGTCGGGTTTGTTCGAACTACATCATGGTTTAACTATATCATGGTTTAACTATATCATAGTTTTTGATTTGTTGTATTTGTCTCTGTCGCAAATAGCAGAATAACTATTAAAAACATTGGAAAATTAACGAAACAATAAAATAAAAGAAAAAACATTTTCCCATAGAAAATGTTTATGGGTTTCGTAACTGTCAAATATTTAATGTTTATCCCGTCGATACGGTAAACTCTCCCCTCAAATTAAAGAAAGTATTTAAATGTATATATATATATAAAACAAAGTCGGGTTTGTTCGAACACTTATAACTCGAAAACGACAGGACCGATTTTCAAGGGTTTTGATTTGTTGTATTTGTCTCCGTCCCGAATAGCAGAATAACTATTAAAAACATTGGAAAGTTAACGAAAAAATAAAATAAAAGAAAAATCATTTTCCTATACCTACAAAATGTTCATGGGTTTCGTAACTGTCAAACATTTAATGTTCATCCTGTCGATACGATAAACTTTCCCCTCAAATTAAAGAAAGTATTTAAATAAAGGTTTCGAATCGACAAGATATATCCACAATATTCGGACCACAATTATTACATAGTTTAATTCAATCATGTCATGCGATTGATATACTTAATTTTTGTACTTTTATATTTCTTTTTGTCTTATTGTCTTAAGTAGTGAACTTAATATTTATTTTGTATTCATTGTATTACTTCCATAACATCATAAATTAAGTTCAGCTAATCTGTAACACGACATTCATTGACCGTTAGGCGGTATGAAGTTCGCCGGGTCAGCTAGTAATTGGGCCATCAAGCAACCTCTTTATGCCAACGTAACATACTATTATTACCAATATTACAATAATTAGT